>CM053787.1:17962500-18205000 GCA_028749045.1 Cupressus sempervirens | reverse complement strand
TGTTAGTGCTGATTTTTTTTTTCTTATCTGGGCATTTAGAGTTAAATTGTACATATTTTCTTGGAAGATAATTTGTTCACTAATAGAGCATAAGGTCCTTGAAGAAAAATTTTAACAACTTTGGGAGATCCATGGCAAACATGTTTAGGAAAGATAGTCCAAAGTTTGATGAAACAAACTATGATAGCTAGAAGGAAAAGATGAAGACACATTTATTGTGTATGGGTTTGGGATATTGGATCTTGACAATATTAGAAAAGAAAATCACTGAAGAAAAGGATTTGGAAATTTGTATTGAGGTAGAAATAGATTTTTTCATGTGCGACATGAGAGATAGAGAAGTAATATTGACTACACTTCCTAAAATTGAGTACAATAAGGTAAAATCGATTGCTACTTCACATTTGATTTGGAAATCTTTGGAAAATAGTTTTGATGGTGATGCACACTCTAAGAAGTTGAGGTTACAAAGTTGGATTTGTGTTTTCAAGATGCTAAAACGATCGAAGATGAATATGTAAGAACATATATAGGTAGGAAATCAAAAATTACAATAGGTATTAAATCTCAAGGAGGAACCAAAGAAGATGATGAGGTTATATGGAAGATATTGAAGACTCTAACACCACCATTCAAGTTAGTAGTTCAAATGATATAGTTGTTGATATTATGTAACAAATATTTTACTAAGGAGACATTGATTGGAAGACTTGAAGCAGTTTAGAATGAACTTAGACAATCCAAAGAATTGACCAAAACAAAAAAATCTTTCAGTGCCTTTAATATTCAACCTAACTTATCAAAGAGCATAAGTGCTAGAGGAGATTTTGCTAGCAGTAGCAGATCTGAGGAAGACAAAAAGATTGAAGAAGGAGTAGCCCTTTTGGTAAGAAGAGAAAAAGGAGGTAAGATTTTTTTAAAAAAAATTTGGACTTGTGATGAATATGGTCATTATGTATTTAAGTGTCCTAAAAGGGAGAAAAAGTATAAGGGAAAACATAAGCCTAGAAAAGATAGATATTGTTTATATGCAAATGAAGATAATGATTCTGATGAACAAGTATTAAGTGTTAGTGATGATGAAATTGGATTTGTGGTAATTAAAGAAGAAAGTCTAGAGAAGGTAGCTTTGGTATCACATCTTGAGAAGAAATCTAATTGGATAATTGATAGTGGTTGCTCAAATCATATGACTGGTGATATGAACAAGTTTGTTGACTTCAAAAGTAAGGATGGAGAAATTGTTAGAGTTGGAAACAATGTATACTTTGTTGATGGTTTAAAACACAATATTTTGAGTGTTGAACAACCAGTAGACAAAGGTTATTTGTTGTAGTTCATAGAAAAGACATGCATGATGAAGGATAAAGATGGAAAGATAATTGGAATAGGAACTAGATCCAGAGGTAATGTATTTCAATTGAATCCTACTAAAATGACATGTTTGGTTGCAAGGGTAGATGATTGTTGGTTATGTTATAAGATAATCTATCATATAAACTTTGGTAGTATTGTGAGGACTAGTAGAAGGCTTGTTGTTAGAGATTTTCCAAAGATTGTAAAGCCTACTAACACAATTTTCAAGGAGTGTGTTTTTGAAAAGTATAATCTTACTTCTTTTCTTGGCAAGAAGTTTACCACTACAATGAAGTTGGAGATTGTACACATAGATCTCAGTAGTCCTACAAAGACTAAAGGATTCTATGGTGAAAGGTATTCCATGATTATAGTTAATTATTTTTCTAGAATGATGTGGGTTACATTTCTTAAAGAGAAATCTAAGGAATTTGACACGTTTAAGATATTAAAAAATAGAGTTGAGAATGAATCTGGTATGAAGATTAAATGTTTGAGGTTAGATAGAGGAGAATTCGCTTCAAATGAGTTTAACATGTTTTGTGAAGAAAATGGAGTTAAAAGATAGCTTTTGGCTCTGAGAATGCCTAGATAGAATGGCATTATAGAGAGAAGTAACAAGTCTATTACAGAAGTTGCAAGAGTTATGTTAGTAGAGAATGATGTATCCAAGATATTTTGGAGGGATGCTGTGAATACAATAGTTTACACTGTGAACAAAGTACAAGTTAGGAAAGACACAAACAAGACACCTTATGAACTATGGTTTGGTCACTCACCTATAATTAAGTATTTAAAAATATTTGGAAGTAAGTGTTACATAAAAAGAGATGATGACATTGGTATGTTTGATGCTAGAAGTGATGAAGGTATGATTCTTAGTTATTCATTGGAAAGCAAGGCTTGTAGGTGTTATAATTAGTGAACTAAGACTATAATGGAAAGTGCAAATGTGAGAATTGATGAGAAATTCAAAATACAAGAGAGAATAGTTGATTACAATTCAGATGATGATGTTGTTACTAAACCAAGGAATGATGAGGTATTTGTTGAGACTAAAAATGATTTGCAGAATGAAGGAGAGCCAAGGTAGGAACAAATCTTGTAACCTTCAGTAGAGCTAAGAGTTGCGATAGCAACTCATACTTTAGGAAAGAACATGATAAAGAATCACCTATTTAAACATATCATCAAAAGAAAAGACAAAGGTGTGATGACAAGAAGTGGAGTAAATGATGAACCATGCTTGATATCTCAAGTTGAACTAAAAAATATAGATGAAGCATGGAAAGATGATTACTAGAAAAAAGCTATGAAAGAGGAATTGGATCAAATAGAAAAGAATGAGATGTGGGAATTGGTCCCTAGAGCAATAGACAAGAATGTGAAAGAAACTAAATGGGTATTCAAGGACAAGATGAATGAGCAAGGAGAAGTTGTAAGAAATAAAGCAAGATTGGTGTGTAAAGGTTACTCACAACAAGAACTAATAGATTATGAGGAGAATTATTCTCTATTGGTTAGAATAGAAGTAGTAAGATTATTCTTAGCTTATGCAACACAAAAGAAATTCAAAGTATATCAGATGGATGTCAAGTCAACATTTTTGAATGGAGAACTTGAAGAAGAGGTATACATTGAGTAGCGTAAAAGATGTCCTTTTATAGATGATAAGGACATAGTATGAAAACTAAGTAAAACATTGTATGGATTGAAGCAAACACCCAAAAATTGGTATGTGAGGTTGGAAAATCATTTGACAAAGCTTGGATATAGTAAAGGTATGGTAGCTAGTAATCTATATTGGAAAGAAATTGATGATGACTTGATGATTTTAGTAATATTTTTTGATGACATTATATTTGGAGGAAATGATGAAGAAAGTAAGAAGTTTGCAGAAGAGATGAAGAAAGAATTTGAAATGAGTATGATAGGAGAAATGAAATATTTCCTAGGATTGTAGATTGTACAGGATAAAGAAGGAATCTTTATTTCTCACACTAAGTACCTAGATGATTTATTGAAAAGGTTCAATTTGGAAACATGAAAACTCATTAGATTACATATGGCAACAATACACAAGTTATCTACAAAGGATGAAACATCTACTATTGAGAAGAAGAAGTATAGATCTATGATAGGAGGATTGCAATATCTAACTCACACAAGACTGGATATAGCAAATGTAGTTGAAATAGTTAAAAGATTCCATGCTAATCCCTGAGAAGCACATTATGTAGTAGTGAAAAGGATATTTAGATATTTGAAGGAAACATCTCAGTTTGGATTATGGTATGATAGATCTAATGATTTTACTTTAAGCACTTATACTGATGCAGATTGGGTAGTTAGTATGGATGAAAATAATAGCACCACTAGAGGAGCATTCTTTCTTGGAGGAAGATTGGTTTCTTGCTTAAGTACGAAGCAGGATTTTACATCTCAAAGTATATCAAAAGTAGAGTATGTTGTAGTAGCAAATAATTGCAATCAAGTATTTTGGATGAAGCAATTGTTCAAGGATATAAGGATAGAAATTAGTGAATCTATTGTTATACATTGTGACAACAAAAACACTACAAATATGTCTAAGAATCTAGTATTGCATTTGAGGACTAAGCACATTTCTATTATGTATCATATGTTGAGAGAAAAAGTTGTAGAAAAAGAAATCAAATTGGAGTATGTGAGGACTAAAGAGTAGATTGTAGATATATTCACTAAGCCTCTTGCTAAAGAGACATTTGAGTATTTTTGAGGACCCATTTTAGTTCCTTTCACGTTCTTTTCTATTGCTCTGGGGACCAATTCCCATGTCTCATTCTTTTCTATTTGATCCAATTCCTCTTTATAGCTTGTTTCTAGTAATCATCTTTCCATGCTTCATCTGTATTTTTTAGCTCAACTTGAGATATCAAGCATGGTTCATCATTTACTCTACTTCTTTTCATCACACCTTTGTCTTTTCTTACCATGATATGTTTAAATTGGTCCCCTTTCTACATCAAAGTAAAAGATGCAAGAGTGCATTAGTCCAGTGTAACAAAGAACCATTATTTGTTTGGATTGAATGCTAATGCTTCTTATATGGGGGAGTATGTATGATGGATAGAGTCATCTAGGACTCTTATTGATGTTTCTTTGAATAGTGTCTTTTGACACTCAAGCTAGCAAGTTGTTGTTGAGTTTGATGCAGAGATGTTGGTTGCAGAAACTTTTGACATTGATATCAATGTGGAGAAGTTTGGAATGAAAAACATAATGCTAAAGGGGAGAAGTTTGGTATGAAATATAGTATGCTAAGGGAGAAGTTCAACATAAGCACATTATTTAGAATGAAAATTTGGTATTGAGAACATTGAGGTATATCAATGGGGGAGAATGATTGATAAAGAGGAGTTGAAGACTAATAGTCTTTTGTTGGTATTCTTGGAACTAGATGTTTTTCATCTATGTTGCCATTAATGCCAAAAGAGGAGATTGTTGGAAGATTGGTTGGAAGCATGAATTATAATGATATTCCTATGAGGGAGTACTTATATGATGATATTTTACATTAATGACTGAGTTTGTCATTTATGTCAACATAGCATGTTTTATGTCTACATAGCAATTTTCTGTGGTATTTGACAAAAGAACAACAAAAAGATCAAGTTGGTATGGATGGCTAGTTGAGTAAGATAACCACCTAAGGTTATGGGAGATACTTTTGAGTATCTAGTATATGCAATTAACATCAAAAACCTCTCTACAATATTGGAGCTATTTACACAAAATATTGCACTATCCAAGTAGACTTGTCTACTATTCTTAGGTCATTGGAAACCTCTGCCAACAATGTCACTTCTCTATTTAGTAAACTATGTGATACATATATCTTTACATAGAAAATAAAAGATAAACTCTCCAAGATAGATGAAGATCTAAAGGTGATTGCACACTAGTTGTCACTTGACCTGAGCTACAATTCTTCTCATTACAAAAAGATTAGATTTTTGATTAATATGCAAGGATAATGACTAAGGGAAAAGCTAGGATAAGGGCCACACTTGTAGCTATACAAGGCATGATTCTTCCAAACATGGATTTATTTTAGAAACACACTGTGCATGCCAAAACTTTCATTTATGATAACAACTTCTCCATAGCTGATCAGGCGATGGAATTATCAATAAAAGTTTAGATTGCATTGCATGGAAGTAAGGTGTTACAAGAAAATTGGGACAAGAAAATGTTACTAATTTTAAAGGTACATTTTGACTTCTTTTCACATTTTGCAATAACCATATAGCATACACCTTTGTCATTTATGTCAAAAAGGAGGAGAATATCTAAAAAGGGGAGAATATGTGATGATGCAATAAAAGGGGAGAAGATGAGAAGATGTATAACATGTAAAGTATGTAAAATATATATGTATGGGGGAGAATCATAATATTATAAATATTCATGCATAGATATTCAAATAAAAATATCTTACAAAAGTAATTTAAAAAAATCTCAAAAAAGAAGAAGAGTATGTTACCTAGTTGAAGACACGGGATGGAGACTAAAGATTATTTTTGAAGTTTTTGAATTTAGTTTTAATTGATAAGTATTTTTGTCACTAATGAAAAAGGGGAAGATTGTTGACATCACAGTCAAGTTTTTTTATTAGTGACATACACACTTAATTAGACGGTTAGCAGCTACTAAGCTTATCTTGCAGTCTACATTATTAACCAAGTAACTCTAGCTATATTGAGTTCTACAGTCGCTACTGAGTTTCAGGAACAATATTCAGTTCGCATTGAGTAGTATCTACCAAGTTAGTGATTATTAGTGTAAATAAAGTTTTATAGTGTTTACCAATTTTATTATTACAAATTGAGTTTCTAGGGCTTACTAAGTTCACAACTTTAGTGACATGAATCTAGTGTTGACCAAGCTATACAATTTCTATTGATCTCAAATTGGTTTTGACAAGTGAATGTCAACAAACTTAAGCCATTTACTTAGTTCATGCTGAACTAGTAATACATACCAAGCACAACATATAAATATTAGACCATGCCAAGTTGCAATAAGTGTTGAGTCACTCAAGTGTCGAGTAGATAGACCATGCCAAGTGATTTAGTAGCTGAGTAAATAGTGGATGCTAAGTAATGCAAGTACCGATTCACATCATAAATAATATTGCATGTTGAGAATTAGAGACTTCATATGCTACGTGACATAGTTTTGGCATATTTATTTGTGATGGCACAAACAACTATGTAAACCATTTTTGAGCCAACTTAAGTTTATATTTTGAGGATAAGGATGAATCTATATTTGGATTCCCTATGTAATTACATGCTACCAATTAGAAAATGGGAAGGATTAGGTGACAAAATGGATGAATCTTAGCCATAGATTCATAACTAACCCTAAGCCACCTAAGTCTTCTTAAGGAGGATGAAAACTCTAAACTATCAATGAATCGAGTGTGTAAGGAATTGATGGTGCGAAAAGGATAGTTTGCATGAGAAAATAGAGCATTCAAGGTGAATTAGAAGTTATGAAGAAAGAGTGAATTATAGAACTAGTTAGAGAAGAATAGATGATAAATAAAAAGATACAACATTGAGACATTTGATAATGAAGGATCTATAAGAAATTGTTTAGAGGTGATCTATTATCAAGCAAGCAAGTGCCAATCTCAGGATCTATGTTGAGTCATTTTAATAGGTGATTTTAGTTAAATCTCTTAACAAAGTAGTTCTAACAAGTTGTATGAAATCCTTTAACAGGGTGCTTACTTAGTTGTAAGTTGAAGTCCTCTAACAAGGAACACTTCTAACAGGGTGTTAAAGTCCTCTAACAAGGTGAGACGTAACAGTCTTTGTAAGCCTTTAACAGGGTAGACCTCTTATAGGGTAGATCATGTTTCATGGTTAAAACATTATAACCTTCATTAGATACAGTTTATTACTATAGTAGTGAAGATTTGTGGGTGTCATCCCCACCCCAATTTTACGTTCTTACTTGGAGGATTTTTGGGTAATCATTTCTAGTGTTATGTGTGTGAATGCTTACATGGTTATATGATTTAGATGCATATGCTTTACATGTTACTTCAGTTGAATTATTGAATGCATGTAATGAATGTATGGTGAAATTTTTATGGTTGCAAGTTTAAACTACTGATTCACCCCCCCCTCAAAAGTTTACCTTTCCTCTTGTATTTCCAATAGTGTCAACCAAGTGATAGTGTTGACCAAGCTATGCAGTGTTAATTAAGCAATTTAGTTTATATGTCAAGTTCCACAATGTTCATCAAGTCACCAGTGTAGACCAAGTTTAGACTACTTAGAAGTGATTAGTATGAGCCAAGATACTATGTCTATTGAGTGCATGATAATGTCAAGCATTGACAATGCTTTCCAAGTGTCATAACCTCACAAAGTTTGTCTTCATAACTTGAGTACCTGTAGTTGGGCCAACTTTGTGTATTTTGGTAAAATTTGTATTGTAGCTGACTTTGATGTATTGTATTTTGGATTGATATATATGTAATGAATTGTATCACATCCAAAGCATGAGCATGGAATATATATGAGGCACACTAAGAGAAAAAGTGTGAAGTAAGAAGGCTACAAGTAGTATAAGGAGCATAGAAGATTTATCTATCACAACAAGGTGATCATTACACTCCAAAGGAATCTCATTCAAAAAACCAAAGTTGCAGGTTAGATATTAGCCATTAGTTCATCCTAATAGATGGAATAGTTAAATACTTTCATAAGGTAGACTTAATAGTCTTTTGTAAATCTCTTTACTAAATGCATACTTCATTATATGTTTGTAAATCCTTTTGCAAGGTGGACCCAGTAGTCCTTATTGCTCCTAATAGGGAAGATCATCATAAGTGATCATTGTAAGCCTTAATAGACCAACTTTATACTACAATACTAAAGCTTGTGGGTATCATCCCTACCCCAATTTTACTTTCTATTTGGAAGGTTTCTGGGTTACCATATTGTGCGTCAAAGTTTTTTGAATGTTTTACTACTTTCAATTTTTTATGCATGCAACTAGATTAGAATACATATGAAAGATTAAGTGGTGAATTAAGATTAAGCTTTATTGGTTACTGATTCACCCCTCCCCTATTAGTAACTTAGCCTATCTTATATTTCCAACAATATATATATATATATATATATATATATATATATATATATATATATATATATATATATATATATATATATATATATACATAGATATATACATACATACATTCATGCATACATACATACATACATACATACATACATACATACATATATATATATATATATATATATATATATATATATATATATATATATATATATATATATATATATATATATATATATGCACATATATATATTATTATGATGGCATCATATCTAACTTTTATCCATAGTTATACCTACTAAGGTATGCATATCTAA
This sequence comes from Cupressus sempervirens, assembly GCA_028749045.1. Classification (NCBI taxonomy): domain Eukaryota; kingdom Viridiplantae; phylum Streptophyta; class Pinopsida; order Cupressales; family Cupressaceae; genus Cupressus; species Cupressus sempervirens. Next base: position 18,196,181 of record CM053787.1, on the reverse strand, counting down.
AAACATGTATCACCTAAAAGATTATTCATCTCCATAACTTCTGCAAGTATACGTATATTTAGATATATGTATTTTAATAGAGATAAGCTTGTATAAATTAATACTATGGTGTCACCTTATTTTTATATCTATGTGCATGTACACACACACACATCTATGTATTGTATTGAAGTGATGAGAATGTAAATCATAAACCATTAAAGGTATGTACTTTGATTATCTTAAAATATTTAACTTTTTACTGATTGTGCAACTAGATCATGCATGTCCAATGTGTGTATCATGTTATGCAGTTGCTAGGTCCCCAACCATGGTGATTTAAGATTCATAACCATTTTTCTAGTGATGGTGATGCCGTTGTGCCCAATTTTCTTCTAACAATGCTTCCATCCCTTTGGCATGTTCCCTACAAAAAAAAATTTCCATGGTTAAATCATATTACCATAACAAGTTATTAATCATAATCTATAACTATCTTTTCAATTCACATAAATTCATGATAAATAACCAACTATCCATAATATCATCATAATGGTTAACTAGCATGTCATCTTCATATAAAATTATAATGATTTATCATCTTACCATTTCACATGATTATAAAAAATTTCAACTCTCAATTGACTTCACATGTAACCTCAATAGCTATATGAACATTATTAATTGGGTCAAAAATTGTGATGTAACATAGTAGCTTTGAAGGATGCCACAAAGACTTTGGTAGTGGAATTCATTGATGGAATTGTTACTAGTTTTGGTGTCCCTTCAACAATTATATTAGAAAATGCCAATTCTTTTGTTGGAACTCACATTTTCTCTTGGGAAGTTGACCATGGTAACTATTTTAGTACTTCATCAAATTAGCATCCCCAAGGAAATCACTTGCCTGAATACTCCAAAAAGAACCTAATGAGGATTATCAAAAAACAATTGAAGACAATCAAAGGTGTTGGCATTCAAAGTTTAGAAAAACTCTTTTAATTGATAGGATTACACCCAAGAGAGAAATTGGGAACTCACCCTCCATGCTAATATATTGAAGGGAAGCAAGGCTTCCTCTTTCACTAGAGTTTCCCTCCTTGAATTAGCTCATTAATTAGAGCTAATTGAAGATAATGTCATGATAATAAGAATGGAAGAATTGATTGAACTAGATGAATAAAGACAACAAGGTATGAAGGAACTTGAGATACATGAATAATAGATCAAAATAAGTTTTGATAGGAAGGCTAAATCTAGGATTTTCAAGGAGGGAGGCCTTGTTGTCAAGTGGATACAAATAGATCTAAACTAGGTAGACACTCCAAGTTTAATGCTATGTGGAGTGGCCCATATGTTATTACCAACTATAAAGAGGCCAATTCTTTTTAGTTATCCATGTGTGATGGTGATATTATACCAATTCTAATTAATGGGATTTATGTTAAGCCTTGCCTTTAGGGAAGGTTAAGGGTTTCTATACATAATAGATTAGTTTCTCTATTTTCAATAAGTGTATGACTGTTGATAATTTCTTTGTGAAATAGCAAGGTTTTGAGATTTTGCAATTGCAAAGGTTACAATTTTTTGTTGTAGAGTAGGACTCGTTTCTTTTAAGTCTATAGCCCAATGGATTTCTTAAGGTCACTAATCCTATGCTTAGTAGAAAAGAATTCCCTTTGAGTTGATAGAAATGTTAGCCATTTTAGCCCCCTCTTTTTCCCCTCATCATTATCATTGAAACTTGATTAGAGATATCTATTCATGGCATCGAGATTATATAGTGTGCTAGGCATGTGGATAAAACCTAACCAAGCCCTATTTATCCCCTTCAATGTTATAATCATGTTATTTAAGTGGGGATATTGTATGCAATTTTCATATTTTCCATCGAGTGTTAGGATCTTATGATCAAGGTTTCTAACATCTAGTCACAAGCCTTGAATTTTCCCTCTTTTGATGTTACAAAGTGAAGGCTAGTGAAGGATCATGAAGCTGATTTTTAAGTCTATCAATGTTACGATAATTAGTGTTTTCATAGCATCATGAGGGTTTTGATATCATAATTGTCCCAACAACATATCATCATAAGAGCTTTGATTGGATGGTAAGTGGTTATGATCTCATGATGAATGAAGGGTGTATGATCCCAAAGGCTCAAAAGGGGACTCTCAATGATAGAAGAGAAAAGGGATCATAAGATTGTAAGAAATATGGATAGGTGTCAACATTTTAGGATATCTTAATGGATCAAAAGAAGAAATGTCTCAAAGGGCATGTGATCAATTAGGACCATTGATCTAGATGCAAATCAATAGTTTATGCTTTCCCACTTTTCAAAATTGCATGAAGTATATCCAAAGAGAGAAAGTGACATAGAGACGTGAAATAGTGGGGCTAGGTTTATGAACATAAATACTTTAAGGCACATGGAAATTGTGTCTTGTAAAGATACAATAGGCTATTGATTATAAGATTGTAGGAGCAAGAAATGAAGGTCTACGATACTATGAGGGAATTGCTAGTGCATGATTGGTAGTTAGAGATAGCAATTAAGGGAAACTTCTAAAGTCATGAAAAGGTTAGTTGGCTATGATCAAGAGATCACAAGGAAAGAAAAGGAAGGGCCTAATTCTACACATGGTTATGTCATATAGTCATAAGGGCTAAGATACATGTTGGTAATGCTACAAAAAAGTGATAAATGTTAAGTGTAAGATCATAATTCCAACTAATACCTCAATCTTACGAAAAATTTCTCATCATGAGATTGTAGAAGGTTTGAAGAGAACCCTCAACCATGTGATAAGTAAGTAATTATAAGATCATAAAGGCCATTTTCCTTACTTATGAGAATACAAAGGGTTTCAATGTTAAATTTGATCCTAAGATTGCAAGCCCTAAAGTAAGACAGTAATGCATTTTCCCTTTTCCCATTTTGGAAAAAACATGACCCAATAGGACACTTCAAAGATTTAAGGCCATGTGATGAGGTTGATTACTGAATCTAGTTGACTCGATGACACAACTGACTTGGTGCTATTGTAAACACTATCAAAATTCTTCATTGATGGAAAAAAAATCTTTTGATTGCCTACAACCACCCTTCGATGTTCTCAAGGCATGATAAATGCAAAAGACATTTCCCCATTACCATGGTAATCCATCTACTTGTTAGAGAAGTTATGGTCATTTTTCCTATCTCTTTAGGACCCAAGTTTCATGCAAAGATCAAATCTTTTTAGGACCAATAGTTATTATTCTCTAGAACTTGAAGATAGTGGTTGAGTGTTATGGTTTTAGTTGTAGTCTTCTCAGTACTAACTAAGATATAAAGGCAAATTTTGTGACTCTTTCAAGGGTCAGTCTCTTCTTTGATTTTTCATCAATTGTATTACATACTTTGCTAGTATAATTTTGTTTGCCTATGAGTGAATATATGTCTCTATTGTACCTCTTTCTTCCATTAATATATTATATAATATCTTCTTGCCTTTTGTTAATATGTTGCTTCTATTCTTTAGCTTGTATGTTGTATCTATTTTTCCTCTCAAAGATATAGAGTGAAGATCCTTCCTTATAACATTCTATTTTTTTTTTAATCTACATATGATTGTTGAGTTAAAGAAAAGATTGAATCTGTGTACTTTGAGATTATATTGATGAATTGTGTAGTTCTAGGAACAGATAAAATTGAACATATTATTTGGTGTGTCATCACTCTTGATTCAATTAGGTAGTTTTATTTCATGCATTTCCTTCTTCCTTTTCCTTCAAAGAAGTAGTTAGGTGCATCATGATAGTGAGGAAGTCGACCTTCTTTGGAGACTCAATCTCATTGTTCAAGTCCCACAACTTGGAGATTGTTTCCATGTTTCACAAGGTTTCCTTTAGGTTAAACTTCAAGAAAGGGTACAAAATTTTGTGAAAACAAGTTCTTTGAATGTTATTATAATATATATAACTTTCTATAACACGACTCCAAATATTTGAATTATTTGAGTTTATTACAACTCATAATATTACAATCACATGCAACTACACACTCAGTTTATAATATAATATCCTTTTTAATAACTTAATATTAAATTTATATATTTTCATTTTCTAATAAACAGCTCAAAATTCTAATGGAAATAGAATAGTAAATCTCTCCTTGAATTTATTTGGAGCTAAAATTGAAAAGATGCAATACTAAATATATATATTTTTACATAATTTTCTTTTTATTAGATATAATCTACTACTCCATCTATAAAATTTCCCCTAATAAAAACCCACTTTGTCCATGCTACTTATAATATATCTATAAAATTTTAAACCTAACATAAATACCCCTTTATGAAATCACATTCAATCTTATTGTTTACCTAATGATATTGTCTAGAACATATAACAAAATTAGAAAAATTATATATATCTTTTGCAAGTTCAATTAGACTTCATGATTTCTATAATTTTTACACAAAGCTTAATTTACATTTGAAATTTTACTTAAAGATAAAAATTGTAAAAATTGTTCTTGGTCTTAAAATGTTAAATTTAAAAGTCATTTATATTATTTTCTAAATAATTGTTAAGTTAAATATGTGATGGTTTTAAAATATTTAATCAGTACAATTTATAAGAAAATAGAAAGTATATTAAAATTAATCTAAAATCATATTTTCTCAAAGTAAATTCTAAGAATTATTTAAGAATTTTTTCCTTATTAGGGTTTTGATCTCCCTTTCCCTAAGTTTACTATCTCAAATCCTATCAATTCTACTTGTGCAGTGAATGAAAACATAATACAAATGAGTAACAGGATTGGTATGTTTTAATTTGTGGCCCCATATACCCATTGTAGGCTTTATACACCCTCCATAGATTTTTTTTTCTTTTATCCCTACTAAATAAGAATAATATGTTATGAGTTTCTACATGCTCTTCATTTACTAATCCTTTTGTGAAAGGTTACTACAGGTCCTATCATGAAATTTCCAACTGACCTAAAAATCTCCACCCTTTTCCCTCTCTAGATTCGTAAATTGATGTTAGGATAACCAAGAACAAAAATAAAAATAACATGAAAATATAAACAATATTAGAAAATAACAAATCAAACAAAAGAGAACACAAGACACCAAGATTTAATGTGGTTCACCTAAACCCTAGACTATGTCCACCAAATAATAAGTCCAGTATTATTACAATCCAATGATTACAACCTAATTACAATCTATAATTCATTAGAGTTCAATACCATTGTAAGAAGCAATTTTCGCATCACACCTTATGAAAAACCCCTACCCCTAAGCCCTTTCATACACATTTTTTTACCTCTTTAGGGTTATGATTAATAATTACATGTGAGCCCAAAATCCTAATAAAATAGGGCCCATTATTTTATGAAGTATGTATAGTACTTCCTTGATTAGTCACCATAAACTAACAATCGAATCCTACCCACACTAGCCATATAGCAGCATCTCCGAAGAAATTCATGATTTTAAGGAAAGAATGGAGGAGAAAGGTGTGAAAACTTTGAGAATAGTGAATAATCATAATCTAATACCTAGAATTCCTAACATATTTTTGAATAAATGGGTGCATAGAAAGATTTGTAATTGAGTGAAGGGGAGATATACAATCATGTGGGTTACTAATTGAAGATCAACTACTTGAATTCTGCTTATCTTTAAAAAAATATCAATTTGAGTTGTAGCCAATATTTTGTAGGCTCATTTGTATTTTTTTGATGGTTTTAGAAGCTACACTTTTCCATTCCATTGTAATGCAAGAAGGGATTATTCTCTTCTTAATAAGACCTTTGATTTTCTTACAAATGAACTCATGGTGCTCCTGAATTGGTTTCTTTTGTCAGAAAACACCATTCCTACTCTTAATTCCAAATCTAACTATACAGATAATGTATCTTTTAGTTAAATTCTAATCTCTTAATCAAAATAACTTTAAAGAATGGAGGTTAGAGAAAATATATAATATTTCTTTTTATAAAAGTTTGGATAATTGTAATGTTGGACATACAATTTCAAAAGGAAAACTAATTATACAATAAGTTATGCCAATAGTTGACATTGTTTTAAGCTTCTATATTTCTTTTAGTGCATACTACCTCACAAATTCTTAAGAAAAGCACATTACGAAAGATTTTGAATTCCTAAAGTTGTAGGCATCTGTCGTCAAAATATCAAATGCATGTTACATTCTTGGATTTTTAAAATTTAAATAGTATAAGAAGCATGAAAATTATAACTCTTCAAATAATATTTACAATATTGTTCAAAGCGTAGGTCACCAACACAGGTCATATTAGACATTTAGGATATGATAATGGAAATGAATAAGCATGGGAAAGAATGGAAGAGAAAAGCATATTCAATAGAAATGAAAGGAACAATACTTTACCTAATTGAGTTGTGGGGATGATGGGCTGAGATGAAATTGGGAGAGAGGAATTTTTTCCTGATCTCTAAAGCTATGTCATTTATTAGTGTCCAAACACTTAGTCATTTATTAGTCAAGGATAAATGTTCATCAATGCAACCAAGTCATCTAGTGAAGACCAAGCATAATGAAGAACTTGTTAATTTTGCACTACATGCCAACCAAGTTAATGATTTAATAGTAATAGATTTCCACAATCCATTTGTAAAGTACTAATTTTTCTAGAATCAATTGTGTATTTATTTGTCATCAACATTTCAGATCACACTACATGATCCATCATCAAGATGAGAAAGTGTAGGAAATGTTGATGATAAATAAACACACATAATCAAATCCAAAATACTCAGTACTTAAGTTAATGATTGCTGAGTACCCTAGTTGAGACTAAGAATATATGTAAGTTGAGCTATTTTAGTAGAGTCTAAGTAAATTGAATAGACCATTTTTCCAATCAAATAGAGAAGCATATGTATATAGAAGTTGAGCACCAGTATGAATGTTAGCAATGACCAAGTGTCAGCACATTCAAATGCCAAGTAGTTCAATTTTGTCATATGAGTTTGTAATTGCAAAAATAACTATGAAAATCATTTTGGATGACTTCCATATGATATTTAATAGTTTTAGAGATAGTTAAGATGGAGATCACACATCATTATAGAAGGAAATGATCGTGAGGAATACATATCAAACAATAACAAAATTAGATATCAATGACAAATATGATGAATTGTAAACCACCAATTGAGATCTAGAAAATTCAAAGAACACCTATTTAAGGAGATTATAACCCTAGAATTGAAGAGAAAAAAAGTGAGAGTGTTTGATGTAAAGCTAAAAATGCACAAGTGAAGAAGTAGACAAGGAAAGAACAGAGCAAAAATGCTAAGTCTAGAATCATAGCAGATAAGGGAAATCAAAGTAGTGAAAGACTAAAAGGAGATATCAAATTGAGAGATCAGATAAGACATTATATAGGGGAGATCCAAAATAAGCTTGTAGAGTAAATTGAGGGTTGAGAACTAAATCAATTTTAAATAAGGGATAATCTCTTAACTGAGTGATCTTAGAAATTCTATGTAAATCTCCTAACAGAACCCTTACTTAATTATAAGTAAAATCCTTTAACATGGTAGGACCTAATTGTCTTGAAGCTTTAGTAGGGAAAACCTTTCATAGGATATATCATATATTATGATCAAAGTTTGCAACCCTAATAGGTTAATTTTATTATTGCAACAATGAAGATTTGTGGGTTTCATCCCCACCCCAGTTTTACCTTCACATTGAAGTATTTATGGGTCACCAAATCATTTATGTTATGAGTTAAATCTTTCATGGATGTCATGTTTTTCATTTACTATTCAACATTATAGTTTTAATGTTATATCTAAGATATGTGATGAATCAGCTATGAATTCAATAATTTGGTTTTATAAATTAAATTTCAAGATCCTGATTTACCTCCCCTTTCAATAACTTATTTCCTAATAATCCTTCCAAAAATTTGTATTAGAGCTTAGCTCTCTTGAAAGTAGCCTAACAACTTAACAAGATCAAATCATGGCGATGAAGGAATACATGTTGGGAAAAATCATTGAGAACCAAATGATTGAAATCCATATCATATTGCAACAACTTGAAAGAGTAAGAGAAGAGTTATAGAAATCACTGACAAAAAGGAAATAGATAGAATTACAATGAAATGACACTCTATGTAAAGAAGTAGACACATAAGGACTTCTTGATAGTAGAAAGACTAGTGATAACAATGAAGCAATAACAAAACTACAAAAGAAGAAAAGTATCATAAGAAAAGAGGAAAAAGAACTTAAGATAGAATAGCAAACTCAATCAATATTACTATGTGAAGTAATAAAGAAAAACAAGAAATATGAAGAAGATAGAGTCCTGGATGAAGAAGACAAAAGATAGTGGCAACCAGACTTGAAGAGAGATCATTTTAATTACAAAAGCTCACAAATAATCAACTAGATATACTAAATCAACTAATAGTTGCTACATAGGAATCAAACAGAAAGGACCTAGAGATCACAAACCTAAGGTCACAAAATGAGCAACTGAGAAGTGAGTTAAGGCATGAAAAGGAACTTATGGAAAGATTTAACAAACTGAGTAGGGCTATCAAATACTTTGAATAACTGATGAGATCACCTAGATCAATAAAAGGCACCTTTGGATTGTGATACAATAAGGAGTTTTAATCTACTAAAGAAGGAGAATCATCAAAGAGTGGAGAAAAAAGAAATTCTAAACCTAAAGGAAAACCTACATGTCAAAATTGTGGGCAACCTTGTCCCACAACAAATATTTGTAGAACCAAGAATGGTATGCAAACCTTTAAACTTAAGTCTATTGGTTATTGTTTTAACTATAAGAAGATAGGAAACCAAGCACATGAATGTAGATCAAAGAAAAGTGATTCAATCACTACATTAAAAAAATTCTATAACTATTAGAAGTATGGACATAGAGTTCATGAGTGCAGATTCAAAACAAAATCCAATTGACAGTTGAGAAACAAACACATGCACCAAAAAAAGGCAATTCCTACAATTTGGATTACAATAAGTGGTATAGTTGTCAATATTGTGGAGAGTATGGACACATTCCAAAGAATTACATCAAGACACATTTTAGAGGAAATTATAAGAAGTAGCTTAATGGAGAAATAACATGTTTTTGTTGTCTCAATGTTGGACATACTAGAAGAAACTATAGAATCAAAGTAGTAAGACTAAACAATGGAAATAAAAATGTTGAGGGAAATAAAACATTGATAGAGATAGTGAAAGCTAGAAAAAATGGAGCAAGAAAAGCTAAGATCATTCAATCCAATGGATTAGGTAATCAAACCACATCTAAATAAATGAAGAAGGTATGTAGGAATTGTATATACAATGATATATATTACATCAATTCTTAACATAGATGTGCAAAAATTTCATATCTACATAACCTAAGATGCATTAAAGAATGGATCAACAATGTTGAAAATATTCAGGATAAGATGGGTTACTGAGAGGGGAGGGGTGAATCAGTAACTTATAAAACTCTTAAGCAATTTAACATTTTAACCATTCATCATTCATTTATCTAATCTATTGCATAAATGAAAGATTAAACATTCATTGCACATATACACAGAGATTTGGTGACCCAAAAACCTTCCAAATAGAAAGTAAAACTGGGGTGGGGATGATGCCCACAAAACTTCAATACTGCAGTATAAAGTTGGCCTGTTAAGGCTTACAATGATCACTTCTAGTGATTTTCCCTATTAGGAGCAAGTAGGACTACTAAATCCACCCTATTAGAGGATTTACAATCATATATTGAAGTATGCACTCTATTAGGAGATTTAAAAAAAGACTGTTAAGTCTACCCTATTACAGGATTTATATACTGATTCACCTATTAGGATGAAGCATTGAATCTGCTTACAACAATTTTCTAATAAGATCCTTATTGCATTGATCACCTGATGTGATAGATATACCCTTTTTGCTCCTATGTTGACCTTGCTATATTCCTTTTACTTTGCTACTTATTCTCTTTCACTTATCTCAAAATTAGCAATACCTTCTTCACATGCAAACATCACTCTCTTCATTTCATACACACACCATACTACAAATGATATCATACATTACATATATACCATTCCAATATTTACAATTGCAAGGCCAACCAAAACAAAAGTGAACAAACCATTACTGAGTTGGCCCAATAGTAAATAAATTGGGTTCACTGAATTGACTCAGTGACCTTCTGATACTCGACATCCACTACATTACTCGGCATCGTCATGCACTCAATAGGAGTAGAGGCTCAATTCATACTAGCCACACAACATTACTTGGAACTTGGTAACCATTGGTGACTGAGTAGATATAGTGTCACTTGGTAGAAACCAAATTCTTCGTTTACCTTGCTATGCTCGGTGAACACTGAGTCCTTCATTTACTTTTTTTCACTCGGTAAACACTGAGTCCTTTGTTTACCTTTTTCACTCGATAAACACTAAGTCCTTTGTTTACCTTTTTCACTCTGTAAACACTGAGTCCTTTGTTTACCTTTTTCACTCGATAAACACTGCTGAACTTCTCATTCACTCGGTATCCTCTGGAATGCTTGGTGAGAACTATTTACTTGATGAACTTATAAGGTAACTATTGAATGCTCGGTATACACTGTAGACTAAGTGATGAGCTAGATAAGCATTCAAAATTGAATAAGTGTTTGCACTAATGACAAATATATCATAAGTCCAACACAACAAAAGGGAAAGTAAAAGAAAATCATTTGTTGCATAAAGTACCAAGCATTAATGGCATAATCTATATTGATCAAGCTTTACAATATAAACTGAGTGATTGATAGAGTTATTTTATTAATTGGATGAATTATTGCTTGCTAAGTAAGGTAACCTTGACCAAATTAATATGGAGACCAAGCTAGTTATCATACACCAACCAAGTACAAGAGCATTGATTACAAACCTAGAATAGAAATTTGAAGGTATTTATCAAATTTAAACATACATTTTTATTCACCAAGGAATTTTAGAGATCAAAAGTGATTTAAAGGCAATTAATGTGATTTTAGTGACGAAGAAAGAAATCATAGTAGAGCATTAAAAAATTTCTTAACATCCATAAGTGACAATTTTTGGTGCTGAGTAAATTATTTTTAGAATATATTATAGAAAATTTTATTTCTCAAAAACCTATTTTAAATGGCATCATCAAGAGAAATTTTGAAGGATAGCAACACTCAATCAGTGAGGAATGACTAGTGTCCTCCACCAAATTTAGGGGTAGTATAATTGTTGAGAAGATTGAGGATGATATTGGTTTCCTGTCATCAATTCCACCTAAAGTATTAACTATTTAGGATGTTAGCTCCTACTACCTATATAAAGTAGGGGAGATTAGAGATTTTGAAATAAGGGAAACTTATGATTAGCTATGCAACAATGGAGTCTTGAAAGATGAGAACAAAATAGTTGATGAGAAAGGGCTTACCCATGCCCTAGGATTCCCAAAGGTTTTCAAGGTAGAATTGATACAATTTATGATCAATTATAGTCAAGACATGAAAATATGGTTAGAGGGTGGACCGATTAAAATAAATAAGGCCATAATACAATGAGTAACTAGTTACCCTAACTTGGATTGACCTAAAAGAATACAGAGTTCAACAAAGAAAGTAACTGAAAAGTTAACCAAAGAAAAGTGAAATGGTAGAGGGACATGAATTGATGGGATAGAAGATCATGTAATTGAATTCACAGTTCGTGTGATTGCACACAAGTTTTACCAATCCAACCAATTGAACAATGTGCCATGAATTATAGTAGATTTGGGATATAAAATTGTAAAAAAGGATCATACTTATGACCTTTCTAAGCTACTAATGCAAAAACTATTAGAGAACTTGGAAGAAATAAAGAAAGAATAGAATAAATCATGTAAGTTTAGATCTTTGATAATGTGTATATTTTTCTATGTACAAAACTTATTTCCTTTGATTGGAACAATTGCATGGGATAGGAACTAACCTACTATGGAGAAATTAAATGATTTAATCAATAGCTTGGGAAAAGATTTTGAGCCATAATTGATGTAGGAGAATCTTAAGGTTGTTAGAAATTTTTCATGTGGGAGAAATTTTGGCTAGGAATGTTGGACTTAGTCACCAAAGGAGTGGTGCTCAGTCACTATTGGGTGTAGTATTGGCCTAGGTGCTTAGTCATTGAAGTGGTGTGTCATTGTAGGAGCTTAACATCTACTATTGCTCAAAACTCATTGTTGTGATCAACATGTGTTTGTTTCTTGACATCTATGGAACTTGAAAATGCTTATGGGAGCTTGAAAAAACTTGTGGTCTTGTTGATGCTTGGTAGTGTGGCTTGCAAGATGGAGTTCTTGGAAAATTTTCTTGATTGATTTGGTGCATTTAATGCATGTAGTGTGTGATCATGATGTAGATTGATCTAGGAGTTTGTGTAGACCTATTTGGGTCTTGGTTATCTCTCCTATGTGAATTTGATTTGTGTTGTAAGCCTTATAAGGAATTTTTTGGTATTTAATATTTGTTGGATGCTAACTTGTGTCTTAGTTGGGTATAAGTAGGGTATCGTGTGGAGTCTTTAGACATGATTGTCATCCAGCTTGGAGAGGAATGTGAAGTGTTAGAGTGAATTTTGAGAAGCGCTGGTAGCTAACACTTAGAAAATAAGGATATTTCTCGGTGGGCTTGTGATAAAAAGTTTAGATTTTCATTGGAGGTTTTTACCAGAGTGTGGATCTAGACTAGGTAGGGTTTGAATTGAATCTTGAGTGATTGTAAGAATTTTCCTTAGGGAAAAACCACCCAAGGTCAAGAAGCTCAAGCACTAGCACAATATGGACCAATAAAGTATGATTAGAATAACAATATGAAATTGAATTGATGTATATGCACACTAGGAGTGCCTATATATAAAGGCCTCTAGAATGACTAGGTGTTAGTAAAGTGATAAGTCTCACAACTAAGCACATGTCCACTAAGAGTGGATTATTGTCCATTGAGCACATAAGTTAGTGTGATGATGAGAGGATAAGCTTTACAAAGGGGTGTCACATTAAAATATGTTGTAGACACCATGTGCTTAATTAGAGTGCAAACAACTATGTCTTCTACATGACAACTTAGATAAATATGCAAACTTCTATGTTGTCAACAAGACAACTCATATGAATATGCATACTCCTAGGTGTCTAACTAATAAATAATAAAATAATGCATTAACCTAAGTGAACTTAAGCAAAGTATAACAAAAATAAATTATTTACACTAATAGCCCCCCTTAAGTGCAACTTAGGGGAATGCACTTAAGCTCACAAAAGCTATAATTAAAATGCATGATGGGTCTCGGCTACTAAGCCATGTTAGGTACCCATATACAAATGAAACGCAATCTCTTTGAAAATGTAGAAAGAGGGAAAACCTCATGGGAGAAACTGTCCCTCAAAAAAAGAGATGAAAAAAAAGATGCATGGATGGATAGAGAAGTATGAGAAGGATAGAACCCCATAGAAGGAAAAAGTCCCCCCTATAAGAAAGGAGAAGAAGAAGAAGAAGAAAGAAAGGAGACAAGGTAGTCCCCCCCAAAATGTTGAATGTTGATCAGTGATAGTTGCTCCAAGATGAATGTAGAAGCTGATCCATGACTGATGAAAAATGTTCCTCCTTGTAGAAAGAAAAAATGTCATAGGTATTGATACAGGAGCATCCTATGTTGCCTTGTTATCCTGCTCATTTTTTTTTTTTTCATTTTGCAATTCCTTCATGTGCCTAACAATTACTTCATGTGCCTAGCAGTGCAGTTTCCTTCATATGCCTAGTAGTGTAGTTTCCTTTATGTGCTTAGCATTGCAATTCCTTCATGTGCTGAGTTATTCTAGCAATTCCTTCATGTGCTGAGTTACTGTAGCAATTTCTTCATGTGCCAAGTTACCTAGTCTATGCTGAGTGACTCTTCATGTGTTGATTTATTCCTTCATGTGCTGAGTTATTGTAGAAATTCCTTCATGTGCCAAGTGACCTAGTCTGTGCTAAGTGACTCTTCATGTGTTGAGTTGCCTAGTGTATGCTGAGTGTTTCTTCATGTGTCGAGTTACCCAGTGTATACTGAGTGTCAGTATTTGGATGTGATTTCTATGAGCTAACTTGTAGGATATATTTTGATCAAGACATTTATGTTAGGATCTTTTCTTAGGATGAGTCCAAATCATTTTTGGGCCAGCCTTCCTCTTATGTAATGATTCTAGAATGATCTATAATCCATTTTGGCAATTTTATATATAGAGTGTTTGGCTTAGAGTTAGGTAAGTTTTTGAGGGAGAAAATTATAGAGTAGAACTGAAAGTACAAATTTACAGTTGGATCTTTGAATGTAAATATATTTATAATTGGTTGTAACCTAGAAGGCCTTACAACAGGGCATGTATGTTGAATATTTGAAGAATCAATAAAGGTATTTCATTCTTCTTTCTCCTTTGTTTATTGTTCTTCATGTTTGCTTCCAATTGTGTTAACTTTTGCAAGGTGATTTTGATAACTGGATGAGCCTTTGGCCCTAGTTATTCATCTTGTTGCCTATGTTGGTTGGTATCAGAGCTTGAGATTCATCCTTATGGAGATTGAATCATGTAGAACCCTAATTTGATTTTGGATGTAGGGTGGTAGATCTATGGATTTGACCTATAACTTGTAGAGGGTTACAATCTTGAAGGAAATTGATTTGTAAAGATGGTTCGTGGTAGAGGAAATAATGTTGCTAATTCTATATTTGATTAGTTGAGACAAATTATAGCTAGATTACATGCTATGGAGATAGTCCAGAAGAGAGGAGCACATCTGGAAGATGTGAGTGATGATGAAACAGTAGCACCAAACCATAATCCATAACTGGAAGAAGATCAAGATGAGGATAGATTGTTGTGAGTGTTGTCTAGGGAAAATTCAAATCCTGGTGTAGAAGTCATTCCTTATGATGCAAAATTTGACACCAATGCTATGTTAGATTGGATCTCTAATATGGAGAAGTTCTTTGAGTATGAAAACACTTCTGATAACAAAAAGGTGAAGATTGTAGTCACTAAACTGAAAGGTCATGCATCACTATGGTGGGAGCAATTGCAAACTAATAGACAAAGGAGAGGAAAGCTGAAGATCAGAACTTGGCCAAAGATGGTGAACAAGGTAAAGAAAAAATTCCTTCTTGCTAATTACCAAGTTAGCTTTTTGAGAAAGATGCAAAATTTGAAGCAAAAAGACATGACTGTAAAAGAGTATATCGAGGAATTATATAGATTGGACATTAGATTTGGACATGTGGGTGATGATGTTGAGAAAATTGCGAAGTACATAAAAGGATTGACATCTAGAATACAAGATGAAATTAGTTTTGTGAAGTTGGAGAGTGTGGAAGAAGCATACCAATATGCCTTGAAGGCTGAGGAGATCTTGACAAAGAAGCATGAACAAAGACAAAGAGGTAGAGGTGGTAGATTCCAGAGAGGCAGAGGTAAATCTTATGGTGAAGGTGGTAGATATGAAAATTCTATGTAGGATAAAAGAAAATCAGAATGGAAGAATGATGACAAAGGCAAGACTAAATGGAAAAGTAGGAATTCTTATTGAGGAGGCACTAATTCTTACCAAGGAAGAGGTAATTCTTACTCTAGAGGTGGATTTCATGGTAATTGTTTTATATGTGGCAAAGAAGGGCATATATCTTTTGAATGTAGATCCTATGAAAGTGGACAAAATAATAGAAATGTTGCGATTCAAGAAGCCATTAAGAGTTCACCAAGTAGACCTAAGGCTAGAGAAAATCTGATGGTGAGAAGAACCTTATGTAACAAGAGAAGTGATGAGGAACCTATTTTAAGGAGAAGTCTTTTCAAGAAAAGATGTAAGATGGCTAGAAAATGCTGCAAAGTGATCATTGACAGTGGAAGTTCTAAAAATCTGGCATCAAAGGAGCTAGTTACAAAGCTGCAGTTGCAAAGGCTAAAACATCGCAAACCCTATCATGTTTCATAGATCAAAGACGAGCATAAGATATTGGTAAGTGAGCAATGCCTTGTGAAATTCAAAATTAGACATTACTGTGATGAAGTTTTGTGTGATATTATGCCCATGGATTGTTGTCATATTTTTTTGGGTAGACCTTAGAAATATGATAGATATGTTGCACATGATGGAAGATTGAATCAATATACTCTTTGGGTAAATGGAAAGAAAAAAACATTGCTGCCTTTCATTGAAAGTCTAGAGGAGGTTAATTGTACTACTATAAAAAATTTCATGGTTAATGGGAAATAATTGCAAAAGGAAATGAAAAGGAATCAAGTTTGTTTTGCCATAGTTTCTAGAGGACTGAGTGTTGGTAGTAATGACCAAATAGTAGAAGATAATAGTGATAGTTGAGTACCAGTAGAAATTATAGAATTATTGAATGAGTATAAAGACATTATTGCTGATGATATTACTGATGGTTTACCTCTAGTAAGAAGTATAAGTCATTGTATGGATCTGATTCCTAGAGCTAGTTTTCCAAACAAAGCACCATATAGATTGACACCTGTAGAGAATGAAGAACTTAACAAAAAAGTGCATGAGTTTTTGTAGAAAGGTTTGATCAGAGAAACCTTGATTCCATGTGTTGTACCTACTATATTAGTACCTCAAAAGAATAGAGAATGGAGAATGTGTACTAATTCTAGAGCTATTAACAAAATCATATTGAAATATAGTTTTCCTATGGCAAGGATGGATGACATAATGGATTGTTTGAGTGCAGCAAAGTATTTTACCAAGAATTGATTTGAAGAGTGGCTATCATTGGATCAAAATTAGAGAAGGTGATGAATGGAAGACTGCTTTCAAGACAAAAGATGGTTTATATGAATGGTTGGTTATGCCTTTGGGTTTGACTAATACACCTAGTACTTTCATGAGGTTGATGAATGAAATTTTGAAAAGATTCTTGGGTAAGTTTGTGATTGTTTATTTGGATGATATTTTGATATTCAGTAAGACTAAGAAAGAACATCTTGAGCATATTAGACAAGTATTACAGAGGTTGAAAGAGGAAAAGTTTTTGATTAATCTAAAAAAAGTGTTCTTTCATGCAAGAGTAGATTGTGTATTTGGGATTTCTGATTTTAGTTGATGGATTGAAGATGGATCTTGAGAAGGTTAAAAAATTTTTGGAATGGCCTACACCTAAGAATGTGGGTGAGATAAGATAATTTCATGGTTTGGCTAATTTTTGTAGAAAGTTTATAAAGAATTTTAGTGCTATTTGTAATGCTATGACTGAAACAATGAGGGGAGATAAAAAGGAATTCAAGTAGACACATGGAGCTGATAAGAGTTTTGAGACTTTGAAACAAAAGGTTGATGAATTACCTATATTAGATTTGCCTAATTTTAACAAAGTATTTCAAGTTGAATGTGATGCAAGTTGTAATGCAATAGGTGTTGTATTAAGTCAAGAAGGTAAACCTGTTGCTTTCTTTAGTGAAAAGTTGAATGATGCTAAAAGGAAATATTTTGTGTATGATCAAGAGTTTTATGCTATTTTTCAAGAATTGAAGAAGTGGAGACATTATTTGATGCCTAAAGAGTTTGTGTTGTATACCGATCATAAAGCTTTGCAATACTTGGGAAGTCAACAAAAATTGAATCAGAGATATATGAAGTGGGTCGAGTACTTGTAGAGTTTTACATTTGTCACTAAGCATAAGATTGGAGTTACTAATAGATTTGTTGATGCGTTGAGTAGAAGACATTCTTTGTTGACTGAAATGAAGGTTGAAGTTCTTGGTTTTGATGAGATGAAAGAGTTGTTTGATGTTGATGCTTATTTTTCTAAGGCATGGAGAGAGTGCAGAGCACCAAATTTGACATATCACATAAGTAATTATGATGAGTATTTCATTCAAGAAGGTATGTTGTTCAAAGGTATTCAATTGTGTATTCTTAGAAGTTCTATGAGGTTGAACTTGATTAAGGAAAAAAATAGTGGTGGATTAGCTGGACATTTTGGAATTGATAAGACATTGAGTTTGTTGAAAGAGAAGTATTATTAGCCAAAAATGTATAAGGATGTTCAAAAATTTGTAAAGAGTTGTGGAGTTTGTCAAGTTGCAAAAGGAGTGAGTCAAAATATTGGTTTGTATACACCTATTACTGTTCCTGAGAAACCTTGGACTGACATCAATATGGCTTTTGTTCTTGGATTGCCTAAGACAGTGAAAGTGTGTGATTCCATATTTGTTGTAGTGGACAGATTTTCTAAGATGGCTCATTTCATATCATGTAAGAAGACATCAGATGCTAAGCATTTTGCTAGACTTTTTTTTAAAGAGATTGTGAGATTGCATGGATTACCAAGAAGCATTATTTTAGACAGAGATAGTAAGTTTTTTGGTTATATTTGGTAGACTTTGTGGAAGAAGATGGGTACTGAGCTGAAGTTTAGTTCTACATTCCATCCACAAATAGATGGATAGACAAAGGTTGTGAATAGAAGCTTAGGAAATTTGCTAAGATGTTTAGTTGGGAATAAGCCAAGTAATTGGGAGATGGTAGTAATTGGGAGATGGTATTGGCATAAGCTAAATTTGCATATAATAATTATGTGAATAGGAGTACAGGGAAGACACCTTTTGAGATTGTTACTAGAATGCATCCTAGAGGTATATCAGATTTGAGAGATGTTGTTGGTGAAGAGAAGAGAAGCACTATAGGAGAATAATTTACTGATTTTATAGAGTCATTGCATAAGGAAGTGAAGTTGAGGTTGGAACAAAGTAATCAAGAGTATAAGGAGAATTTTGATCAGTCTAAAAGACGCCATGATTTTCAAGTTGGTGATGAGGTGATGGTTCATCTGAGGAAAGGAAGATTCCCAATTGGAACATACATTAATTTGAAGATGAAGAAATTTGGACCTTGTAAGATCTTTAAGATCTTGAAGAATTTTGACATTGGTAATGCTTATGAAGTTGAGTTACCTAATGACATGGATATATCTCCTATATTCAATATTGCTGATTTGTATAAGTATCATGAGTTAGAGGATGAAGTTGTTGTATCAAATGATTATCCTAAGAGGTAGATTGTGGAAGTTGAATAGATATTGGATTAGAGAGTTGGCAAGATTACAAGAGGAAAAGATTGATATGAATATTTGGTTAACTAGAAGAATAGACCTATTGAAGATTCTTCATGGATTTCTCAATTTGAGTTGGATTCAACTCAGGTTGGGACATCTCAATGATTCAAGAGAATCATTTCTTTCAACCATAGTTTTTTGATATAGGAGCATCCTGGGTTGCCTTATTATCCTGCTCTCTTTTTTTTTCATTTTGCAATTCCTTCATGTGACTAGGAGTTCCTTCATGTGCCTAGTAATGCAGTTTCCTTCATGTGCCTAGTAGTGCAGTTTCCTTCATGTGCCTAGTAGTGCAATTTTCTTCATGTGTCGAGTTACTATAGCAATTCCTTCATGTGTTGAGTTACTATCACAATTCCTTCATGTGCTGAGTTACCTAGTGTATGCTGTGTGACTCTTCATGTGGCAAGTTACGCAGTGTATGCCAAGTGTTTCTTCATGTGATGAGTTACTTAGTGTATGTTGAGTGTTAGTATTTGGATGTGATTTGTGCAAGATGACTTGTGGGATTTATTTTGATTGGGACATTTATGTTAAGATCTTTTCTTGAGATGAGTCCAGATCATTGTTGGGTTGGCATTCCTCTTATGTAATGATTCTAGAATGATTTGTATGTCATTTTTACAAGTATATATATAGAGTGTTTGGCTTAGAGTTAGGTAAGTTTCTGAGGGACTAGATTATAGAGCAAAACTAAAAGTGTGAATTTTAAGTTAGATCTTTGAATGTAAATGTATTTGTAATTGGCTGTAACCTAGAAGACCTTATAGCTAGGCATGTATGTTGAATATTTGAAGAATCAATAAAGGTATTTCATTCTTCTTTCTCCTTTGGTTTCTATTCCTAGTGTTTGCTTCTGTTATGTTAACTCTTGTAGGGTGGTTTGGATAGCTAGGTGAGCCTTTGGCCCTAGTTATTCATCCCATTGCCTATGTTAGGTACATATGATATGCTTCCCCAATGTATAGAAAGAATCTTGAAGATGAATGGTGTCTCTAAAAATTTCTCAACTATCCCTATATTGATACTAAAAGTTGCCCCTTCCAAAACTACTGAAAAGAAAAAGTTTAGATCTAGCAAGGATGGATGTAGAATAGATCCCAGAGAACTGTCTCCTTGAATAATAAAGAGACCTCTTGCAATCACTAGCTAAGGATCCACAATCATAACAACCTTGTAAGACTGATCATGCATAGAATGGATAGGAGGGTTAGAGTGTTTCCTCACAACAACTGAAGAAGGATCCTCTTCATCAAAAAGAAGATGTATATCATTAATGATGTCTCCTAAATATGCTATGTAGGACTTCAAAAAAAAACTTGAAATATCTATTATGTAGTCATCCCCTAATTCTAGAATTGGAAGACAAGGTGTACCCAACTATATTAAATTACATGGACCTATCACTGTAGCAATGTATGCATGTGAAATGTGCTAATTTTGTGACCTTGTCCTCAATCTATCAAAAGGATTCCCCACAAGTGAGCTTTTTGAATCACTATCACTATTATCACTATTATTTTCCACAATATATGAAGTATGAAGAGGATGAGAGGATAAGATAGGTGAAATTTCCTCAAAGTGAACATTCCTCTATATGAATATATCATGAGTCTCAGGATCCATAAGTCTATATGCCTTAACATATTCATCATATCCAATGAAAGTACAAGGCCTTGGTGGTGGTGCCTTGCATTCCCTTGAAGATATGTGTACCCATGCTAGACAACCAAGAACTATAAAGTGTTTCATAACTGGTTTTCTTTTGCACCATGCCTAAAAATGAGTCATTACATCTAAGACATTATGCGGAGATTTTTTAAGGATGTGATTGGCACTACTTATAGCTTTGACTTCAAGTGATGGATCAAGAGACTTAGTGTGAATCATACAACTTGCCATTGACTTAAGAGTTCTAATCCTCATTGCTGCAACACTTGTCTTTTGTGGACTAAATTTTATTAGATTATAAAGATCAATACCCTCAAGTTCACAAAAGTCTTTAAATCTTGAGTTCACATGTCTACTTTCATTTTCCATAGAAAGAACCTTGATGACTTTACTTGATTTCTTCTCAACATGGCTTTTTAAGGCTAGAAGCTTATCAAGCACTTCATTTTTGTGATTAAGAAAGTAGACCCATGTGTAGTGTAAAAAGTCATCAATGAAAGTGAGGACATAGCAACCCTTACTAAGTGATGTCACTAAAAAATGGCCTACTAGAAATGTGTGAACTAACTAAAGAACAACTGATTCTCTCCAAGACTTCTCTTTGTCAAACTTCTTGTCTAGATGCATATCCATTGAATAAATTGAACATTCACCCTTAGAAACATTGATTGTAGGTAGACCTTTAAACATATTTTTTGAGCTAAGTTGATGAAGATAGTGGAAGGAAAGATGTCCATACTACTCATGCCATAATTTACTTTGTGATTGTGAATGTGTCAACAAGGCATGTGAAGGAGACTTAGGCACAAAGTGGGATAAAGAATAAAGCCTTGTGTCATGATTAACTTTACCCACTACAACCAATGACTCATCCCTAAGATTTTTCACCATTACTAAACCAAGAAGGAACTCAACTTTATTGCCACCTCCATAGTGAGTGATTTGGTAAATTGAAAGGAGATTAGTGCTAAGGTTAGGAACATAGAGAACATTTTTGAAATCTCCATTTTCCATCTCAACTTGTCCTTTCCCTTCAACTTCCACTTGTGTATCATTCCCTACAAAGATGTGAGGTACCTTAGACTACTTCAATAATGTAAAGTGTCCTTTTGAATAACCCATATGATGTGAGGGACTTGAGTCAAGAATCCATTCCCTTGAAGAACTTGAACTTTCCATAAATGCTTGTTGTTTTCCCTTTGAAGTGGATGGATTTGAATCCTTGGAAGCATTTGGCACATTAATTTTGTTCTTCCTAGGTATTTTTTTGAATTCATCTATTCTCTTATTCTTGCAATGATGCTCATCATGATTTGGATTCTTGAAATATACACAAAATATTTTATCCTTCTTGTTGTTGTTTCCCTTCTTGTTGGAAAAACAATTGCCTTGTTGTGAGGAGGAAGATTGTTGTGTCTCTGATTGTGATTTTGGCTTCCACTACTTTTTCTTGTTGTTGGTAAAAATTTTTCCACCTTGAGTTGATTGGTTCTCATTACTAGCCACCAATGTTGTAGACTTGGATGACTTAAGAATTCCCATATATATCAACTTGGATTGTTCCAACATCAACATTTTTATAAATGCATCAATTGAAGGCACTTCTCATGGTCAACCTATGACTATTGTAACTCAAAACAAAAGATGAATAATCTAAAGGTAGCCTCTTCAAGGTTTGATGAATAAATCTATCACCCTTCATGGGATTACCACAATCCTTAAGTAGTGCTCTCAATTCATAGTCTTTGTTGACATAGTCTCAAATTGTGTCAAAATTCTTATGATCCAATAGAAGTAGATCATACTCAATTTGGAATCCCTTTTCCTCATCCTCCTTAACATAAAACCCTCCAAGTTTCTCCCAAGCACCCTTGGCATCTTAAAGCTAGAAATGTGGAAGAAGAGATCTCTATGAACACAACTCCTAATAATTCCTAAATCTTGGTTGGATTTAACTTGCCAATCAACTTGTGCATTAACATCAGTGGGTTTTACAACTATACCAACAACATATAGATTTAAACCTTTTTCCATTAGTGTACTCCATACAATGTCTTTCCATCTGGTATAATTATGTGAAGTTAAAAGTAAATTTTTTGGTGAACCCATGATGCAAAAGAAATTAAAAGAGCACAAGAAAGAACAAGAGACACAAGAACACAAGACACATCCCCACTATTCACTCAATCAAAGAATCCCCCAAAAAATGATTCTTTGGGTACTTTTTGTGTAGTGTGTTTAAAATAGGGCACTTGTCAAAATGGACAAAAGTGGACTTCTAATTTTGTTGTTTACAACCTCCTTTTTGAGTTCAAATCTAGTACTAAGTAATTTAGCTTAGATATTCAACAATTTTAAAGTTTAATCAAAGTAATACAATGCACAAAAGGACCTATTTCTAAAAGTGGTATTTCTATCTATAGAAGCCTATAATATGATGGTAGATCTAGAAAGTAGATGAAAAATTAGTCACTTTAAAAGAAATTGGAACCTAAAAATGTGTTCAGATGAGCCCAAACTAAGCCTTTGAAGTTGCAAAAATTAGGATTTACATGTTGTAGAAAAATTTAGGAATAGAGATCTCAAACATCTTGCACCAATGTGTAGATCACGAAATTCTACCCCAAAAAAAAAAAAAAAAAAAATTGCTTAAAAAAAAGGGAGTTTGCATGAGGGATATATCATTGTTTGAAAATCACCTTTGCAATTATTTTTCTTGATTCAACATTGTCACACCTCCAACAATGCATTGACTCTAGATTTCACCTTAGATGTCCGATTTTGATGAAAGAAAAGTTGATTTGGGATAAGCTTTACATAGGTGTGTCACATAAAAAGATGTTTTAAACATCATGTGCTTAATTAGAATGTGAATTTGTGTTGTCTACATGAAAACTCACATAAATATGCAAACTCCTATGTTGTAGATGCCATGTGCTAAATTAGAGTTGCTAACTCCTGTGTTTTCAACAAGACAACTCATATGAGTACACATACTCCTAGGTGTCTAACTAATAAATAATAAAATAATGCATTAACCTAAGTAAACTTAAGTAAAGTGTAATAATAATTAATTATTTACCCTAACAGGGATCTTGCAGAACTATTACTTACTGTGTAATTGGCCTTACAACTTGACATATTTCATGTAATTAGTTATTTTTTAAATAAAGATTTATGATTTGGTATCAGATCTTGCATTATTATTGTGTTTCCATTGTGTGGTTATTTTATGGGGGCTAGATAATATCCTTTAGGTATTCTCTTACCATCAGGTGGTATTAGAGCATGGTTGTTCTTGAGTGTGTAGATAGACCGTTGAAGTCGAGATAGTTTTCTCCAAGACTTGGGGTGAGGATTATCTGATCAAAGATTGGATTTCGGTGATTTTTTGAAAGATGCCTCCAAGAAAATTGGACCCTAGGGTGATCAATGATCTTAGTGATGTTGTATAAGAAAGGATCTAAGATAAGGTTAAAATAGATTTTAGATCTAAAATGGAGGAGGTTAAAGCTAGTTTTAGATCTAAGATGGCATTGATGAAGAGTGACATGATTGCTGAATTGTGAGTGCTTTAGGTGGTGTACCTTTGCATGTGGGTGCTAAATATGGTTAGGAGGAAGCTAATGAAGACTTTGAAGTTGCTAGATCAAGTGGTGAAGACAAAATTGATCATGTGGAGAGACCTATGAGAAATAGGGTTGGTTAGTTTGTTAGACCTAGATCTCATTTAAAGTTGAAGCATAAGATGGAGGTTTCTAATTTCATAGGTACTTTGAATCTTAAAGACCTAATTGATTAGATTAGTGAATTGGAAGACTACTTTAAGTTAGAGAATATTGAGGATCCACTTAAACTAAGGTTGGCACAAACTAAGTTGAAAGGATATGCTTCTCTTTGGTAGAAAGAATTACAAAGAGATAGAGAAGAGAAAGGTGAAACAAAGATCGATAGATGGAGGTTGATGGTAACTAAGTTGAAGGATAAGTTCATTCATGTTGATTATGAGCTTTATTTATTCAAAAGGTTGCATAATTTGAAATAGAAAGATATGACTATGAAAGATTAAACTGAGGAGTTCTACAAGTTGACTATTTAGTTTGGGCATAGAGAATTTTGAAAGGAGAAGGTGGCTAAGTATATTAATGGTTTGAGATTCAATATCCAAGATGAGATTAGTATGTTGAATATTGATTTGGTTAAGGATAAGAAGAAAAATAAAGCTAATTATAGAGGGAAGGAGAAGTAGGATAGCTCAATAGAAGATAAACTGAGTGTTGAAGATGAACCAAAACTTGTTAATTAGAAGAGAAGGATAGGTAGAGGTGAGTTTAGGGGTACTTTCTACAAATGTCTTGAAGTATGACATAGATCTTTTGAATTTCCGAGGAAAGTTTATATTGTGAATGAAGTTTAGAACCATAGTAGTGAACTTGAGCAAGGGGGGAGTTTATGATGAAACTAGGAGGTGGTAATAATTATGTTTTAATTATTAATTATAATTAATAGGCTTCTTCCAATCGTACCAAGTATATCATATAGTATTCTTTAGGATTCTCTGAGGTTAAAGATAGGGTGATTGACCTATTCCTTATGCCACCTCACCTATTCCAAATGTCTCTATCCAACCATTCACAAACTCAATGAACTACCTCTCACACAACACCCAACACCTCCACTACCTTACACCCTCAAGGATCTTTCACAACACCATACCCCAATAAGCTTCCAAAAGACTTAACTCATTGCCAACTAAGTGATTTTGAAACATTCACAAGGTTCTATATACCTTGGTGGGCTTCAAACACCAATTTCCATAAACATACCCAATGAGGTTTTTCTTTGTAACCCTTCATTGGGAATTAGTCAAGGAAGAAAAATCTTCTAAATATCTCTCAAAACTAAAGGAAAATTCTAACACCCTTTACTGTATTCTATTAGATTCCAAAATCATAGAGTTGGTTTTTTTTCAACTATCAGGTAACAAAATATCAATACCAAGATAGTAAAAGCACAAATAATGTAAGGATTGGCTACTTCCTATAATCAATTAAATGTGTTTCTTATCTAGACCTAAGTTCAACAAAATCAAGATGTATTTTCTACTCTTTAGGCTCTACAGAACCAAGCTGGGTATACCTTATGGATGGAAGATTTCACAACATGACACTACACGTATAATTTACTCCTTCCACAATAATACACAAATATTTCTAACAATAGAAACTAATTAAACTCAGAGATTAAATGCAAACAAGTGCTAACCAACATTGATATCCTTCAAACACTAAAAATGAAATTGGTTTTAAATTTAAGCTTGATGCTCATTTATGATCTTTCCTTCTACAAATTGAATTAGCTAGATCAGTGCCTCATCCATTGGGATTCAAAGCCCATTCAATTCCTAGATCTGATTGGCTACACTACAATCAATACTATTAGCAATTCTTACTAAAAATCATTCTTACAAACATCCATCCCACTAATATGGCAATCCTTTTAGCTTCACTAAAGAATTTATTTAATCCTTTGAGTTAAGAGCAATAATTAATTGACATACAACTTGATTTAATTGCATTCAAATGAATAAGCCTTGCTCATACAATCTCAAGACAACTAGATAATTAAAATGGAGACAAGATTCAGTCAGAAAAGACGTGGGGACGGTTCACCTTTGTATTAATTCCATTTTGAAAAAATTGTATACAATTGAATAAGACTTAGAATGACTCAAGAAAAAACATATAAATCCTATCAAGTTGATGTATTTTCATAAAATTGCATAGAAAACATATCAAAAAGTATACATCAAGAAAATTTGGACCGAATAGACTTAATAAAACTTAGAATGATAATAATTTGGACCCTTTCTCTAGCGTTGGAATCTCACTTATATAATGTGAGATGTGGTAAGCTTAAGGCATAGAGAACTAACAACAGTCCTTTTTGACAAAATATATTTACATTTTATAGCTGTCACAAAAAGAAAAGACTATGTGCAATAGAAAAACTTTACATTAAAGTATTCTTTTGGTGGACCTCTTTGTTATATCTTTAAAGGCTATGAATTCCATGATTGGTTCTTTTGCTATTCTGATTCCTTGAAATATGTGGCCATCAAGTTTACTAATGATGTGTCTTGTTTTGATACTTGCAAGTTAACCTCAACTTGAGGATTTCCACTATCTTCATCTTGAACTATTAGGGTAACAATTATTTCTAAATTCTTAGCTACCCCATCATCTCCTACCACCTATTCTAAAGACATAAGTTCTTCTTTCCATTTATTGAAAATAGTTTCATTAGGCCAATCAAAATTCAGGATTTCCTACTACATTTTTATTATAGAATTTCCAATCTTTTCTATTTCAACAATATCTTTTCTAATAACATTGCAGAATAATTGTACTTTGACAAATTATTCATTGGTCATTTCCCATAGTACATGTCCCTTTTCATTTATCACTTTGTTCATCCTATGGCACAACAACTTATCTAGTTCCTTTCCCCATTCTTCTTTTTCTTTTATTCTATCAACCTTTTAAAAGGGCACTAGGAAAAAGGTCAAACTTCTTTACTATATACTTGGAAAGACACATTTCTATTCTCTTCTAAATAGAAACCTATTTCTCATCAAAGTCTTTCAAATTACTAAGTATATCAAAAAAATTCTCTATTTGATGACATGATAATTGGATGATAGAAATGCACATAATAGTAATATCATCACTTCTTTCATTCCATTTCTTCACAATGGGCTTCAATTTGTCTTCATCTTTCTTTATTGCATCCCATATATCTTGGATAATTGCCAACTAGTCATAAAAGGCTGGCCAATCAATTTTATCTACTAAGTACAAAATTGTTTCCCTAAGCTTCTCCTCATATTGATTGTTTTGCTCACATGCATTTTCCACAAATTATTTTTCCTCTTCAAATTCCTCTATAGTGTAGAATTCAAGCCTTTGTGGGGTATTTGGTAACTCAATAATGGGGTGGATTTAAATGGCTCAATTGGGGGGAGGATATGCAATTCTTGGCTTGCTAGATTCTCCCATTTTCTTTTTACCAAGTTGTTTGTCCATTTGGGATACTTGATTTTCCAAAAATTGTATCTTCTTCCCTCTTTCCTCATATGCCTTAAGTATTTCTTCAAACTTCACATTGAGTTCTAAGAATCTACTCTTTTCTTTCCTAGCTACGACATCTCCAAAATTTAACATCTCTCAAGCCATTCATGTGACCTGCTAACTATCTACTTCATCAGCTTTGTGTACTATAAGAGTATCAGTATTTTCAACACTTGAAATTTCTTGCATTCTAGTCTTATTCCTTTTTTCAATAGACTATATGACTAGGGCTTGATGGTCATTACTAAATTTTATTCCCTTGTGTGCTTGTAATATTTATTCTTTTTTTTTGTACTACACATCTTTTTCCTTTCTAATGGAATAAAAAATCATAGCATTAGCTATGTCCCACTCTGGCAAAACCAAAACTCCTGACTCTAACTATTTTTTTTCTGGCCTCAAGTGTTAGCTAGGCAAAATCTTCCAAAATTTTGGCTTTCATCTCTTCTTTAATTTTAGAGTCAGATTTTCTTGGTTGCTTTGCCTTTATTATTTGACATTTTTTCTCAAAATCTCCTATATTTTTTCTCCACAAAAATTGTGCAAAGACCCTAGATTTAACAAAATCCTCATCATCTATGAACTTTTTAGAAGCTTGAGCAATGAGAGGATCTATCTCCTTACCTCTATAATCAGCAACAGTGAGGTCAGAAGATGGCATAGGAGGCTCCTTAGGCACTACACTCTCTATGTTATTAGTGGTAACAACAATATATACTTCCCCACCCATTTTTTTAAGTTTTTCTCTCATGGATGCTTCATCTTCTATCCTAAGTGGGGTTTGAGATGGTGAATATTCTTCTAGATGAGAAGAGGATCCCTATTCTAATCTTTCTCTCTTGACTGCACTAGTGTCAAGTGGACTCTTTGGTCTTGGCCTTTTATAGGAGGAACATTTCATAGATTTTGAGCCACAATATATCCTTCCCTCCTCTATAATGTATACTGGCCTAGGGTAACTATCATTTTTCTATTTATCACTCTCTCTGCCTCTGCTACTTTATTAGGATATGTTTTGACTAAGATGTTCTTTTTTTTTATAGACCTCCTAGACATATATGAGATGATATTATGGAGTTGATATGACTTGAGCCACTATTCTTTATCAGTTCCACTAAAGGAATAGTAGCAGAGGCTTGGTTATAGAGTCTTCAATGGTGCTCTAGATTACGTCCTTATGGGAGTAATCTAAAGGCATGTTTAGTAGTCCATTAGCTAAGGGGAGATGCCTCCAATTGGTGGCATTAGGAGGAGACTATAGGAGGAGTGAGGATGGATACCCTCACATGGGAGTCATTCTTGGGGAGATTCTAGGAGAGGTACCTATCTAAGAACTTCAAACAGAAGAAAATAGAGGAGTTTCATTCTCTATATTAGAGGGGTCTCATAGGAGCTCAGTATGAGAGTAGGTTTCTCAAGCTCCTTCCTTATGTTGAATACATGAAGGATGAGAAATTGCGAGTACATCACTTCATCATGGGACCAGATTTGTCACTCTAGGGTCTAGTTCATTTGGCCTTCCCTACCACCTTCAAATAGGTAGTTGAGATAGCACTAGTTGCTAAGAATACTCATGGTAGACAAGAGTCATGGGATCGGTCTCAGAATTGAAACTCTACCCAGTAGAAACCCCCTTGGAAAGGGAATTAGAAGAATACAATAGGGTCCTCTAAGGGCCAACAGACTCAGTAGTAGAAACCATAGCAGTAGCAATAGGAAAAACCCTCACAAGGCTATTAGGGCTCCAAGCCCAAGTAGTGGTAGTCATAGGGTCCGAAATAGGATCAAAAGGTACAAGCCCCATAGTCATAGTCAGTGAAGACACAGTAGTCTTCTAGGGGTGGATATAGTAGATCTAGTAGAACAGGAGGCCCACAATAGTCTGGATCACAAGGTGCATGATCTTATACTTGAGGACCATGCTATACTTGTGGTGGCATGGGTCATATAGCTAGAGAGTGTTAGTAGGGATAGGCATCTGATGGTTAGAGAGGGGCTTTTTTAGAGCTGACAATTGGAGATGTGTAGATCCCACAGAGTTTTTGTAGCAGTTGACAAATGCTAGGCTGAGCATGGGCCATAGTTATCGAGGCTACATGTATTATATAGGGCTGTATGGTTGCAGTTTTATTTGATTATGGAGCTACTGACTCTTTTATAACTCCATATGTAGTTTAGCATTATGGGCTAGTGGTAGTTAGACAGGATGTTAGTTAGGAAGTAGAGTTAGCCTCAGGAGCCAGAGTGTCAGTTAGTTCCATGGTGCATGATTTTCAAATTCAAATTGGAGACATGTCCATGATGTTTGATCTATGCATTACCCCTCTAGGTTCTTATGATGTAGTCCTTAGTATGGATTGGCTTTATACCAACAATGCTAAGATGGATTGTTGGCAGAAGAGGGTGTAATGTGTGGATGAAGATGGTATCTCTAGAGATATCTTCAAAGTGAAGAGACCAGTATCCCTTCATTTGATTTCCTCTATGTAGCTTAGGTAGTGCATGTGAAAGGGGTGTCAGTTTTTCACTATCACCATTAGTGACAGAGAGGAAGATCTAGAGGGAGAGTCATCCCTCAATGATTTTCCAATCCAACAAGAGTTTGCAAATGTGTTTCCTTCAGAGCTCCATGGTATGTATCCACCTAGAGTGGTGGCTTTTCATATTAATCTTGTGTTAGGAGATGAACTTGTATCGAGAGCACTGTACAGCATGACTACTCATGAGCTCAGTGAACTAAAGAATCAGTTGGAGGAACTCTTAGAGAAGGATCATATTCAACCTAGTGTGTCACCTTGGGGTGCATCAGTGAACTTTGTAAAGAAGAAGGATGGATCACTAAGGTTGTGTATTGATTATGAGTAGTTGAA
Organism: Cupressus sempervirens; assembly: GCA_028749045.1. Taxonomy (NCBI): domain Eukaryota; kingdom Viridiplantae; phylum Streptophyta; class Pinopsida; order Cupressales; family Cupressaceae; genus Cupressus; species Cupressus sempervirens. Next base: position 18,165,318 of record CM053787.1, on the reverse strand, counting down.
CAAAGTAACCATCAAGAACTGATATCCTCTTCCCAGAATTGATGATCTCTTCGACTAGTTGTAGGGTGCCCAAGTATTCTCAAAGATTGATCTAAAGTCAGGTTATCATTAGTTGAGGATTGTGGATAGTGATATCCCCAAAATTGTATTCCATACAAGGTATGGTCACTACAAGTTCATCATGTTACCATTTGGCCTCATGAATGTTCCAACTATATTCATGAGCCTCATGAATGGAGTATTTCATAAATTTTTGGATAAGTTTGTGGTTTTTTTCCTTGATGAAATTCTAATATATTCTCGTGATGAGGAGCATGAAGAGCACCTAAGATAGGTATTGTAAAAGTTGAGCAAAAATGAGTTGTATGGCAGCTTGTCAAAGTGTGCATTCTATAGACCTGAGATACATTATTTGGGTCATGTCATTTTAGGTGATGGTGTCTCAGTAGATCCATCAAAGATTAATGCCATCATGAATTAGCTAGCACCCGCCAGTGTCACTAAAGTGAGGAGCTTTATGGGGCTAGCAAGATATTACCGATGCTTCATTGTGGGATTCTCTAGATTGGCACACCCAATCACATCTCTTCAAAAGAAGGGAAATAAAGTATGAGAGGATAGAAAAGTGTGATTGAGCTTTTCAAGAGCTCAAGAGAGCCCTCATGATTGCATCAATTCTTGCATTACCAGATCCTTCTATAGATTTTGTGGTGTGCACTGATGCACCTTTGGATGGTATAGGGGCAGTCCTTATGCAGGAAGGACAACCCATTTTCTTCAAGTCTAGGAAGTTGAAGACTTGTGAACTCAATTACCCAAATCAAAACCTAGAGCTTGTAGTAGTGGTTCATTCTTTAGTAAGGTGGTGACACTTCCTTCTAGGTCATAGATTCAAACTTCATTATGAGCACTAGAGCTTGCAGTATATATTTATGTAGCCGAACCTTAATGCTAGGCAAAGAAGGTGGATGGAATTCCTCTATGAGTAAAATTTTGATGTTTATTACATCAAGGGAAAGGTGAATGTGGTTGTAGATGCCTTAAGTAGAAGGTTTCATGAGATTTCATCTATGACTACTTGCATTGACTTGAGAGAGCAAATCCTACAACACTTGCCAACAGATGAGCTTTAAGCAGAAGTTAGTCAAATAGTGCATTTTCAAAGACCCTTGGAAGGGAAGTTTTTAGAGTATTCTTTGGAGTCTAATGGAATTTTGCATCATAGAGGACATATGTATGTACCTTCCATTGGAGGTTTGCGTGAGCTCATTGTACTTGAGGCTCATAGAGCACCATATGTAGTGCACCCTGATGTTAAGAAGTTACATGTAGATTTGAGATAGTTGTATCACTGGAAAGGCATGAGAGTGTAGATTGGTAGCATAGTTGCAAGATGCCTCGAGTGTCAGAGGGTGAAGGTAGAGCACCATCATCCCGGTGGGCTTCTTCAGCCTCATGAGAATGCAGAGTGGAATTGGGAAGCTATATCTATGGATTTTATTGTTGGTCTCCCCATGTCATCTTGCTACCATGATCCCATTTTGGTGACAGTTGATAAGTTGACCAAGGTCACCCATTTCTCACCTGTGCATACTACATACACAACATGAGACATAGCTTAGGTGTTCTTGTGGGACATTGTAATACTTCATGGCATTCCTCATGGGATCATCTTTGATAGAGACTCTTTTTTCACTTCTTTCTTTTGGAGAGAGTTACAGGCAACTTTGGGAACTAGGCTCAATTTCAATACATCGTACCATCCTTAGACCAATGGTCAGATCAAGTGAGTGAATCAGGTTTTGGAGGACATGTTATGTATGTACATGATGGACCATTAGGTCAAATGGGAAGAATACCTACATCTCATTGAGTTTGCCTATAACAATGGACACCATCCCTCCATAGGTATGCCACCTTATGAGGCCTTCTATGGAAGACCTTGTAGAAAACCATTGAGTTGGGATAGGATTGAGGATCGAGTATCCATTGCTCCTCAGTTAGTTAAGGAGATGGAGTAGTAGGTGACCCTGATTAGACAGTGCCTGGGAGAGGCACAAGATAGATAGAAGAAGTATGCTGATACGAAGAGGATAGATTGAGAGTATCAAGTTGGAGATAGATTTTTCTTGAGGGTGTGACCACATGAGAGTCTAATTTGATTTGGAAAGAGTTCTAAGTTCACACCCTAGTTTGTTGGACCATTCAAGATCCTAGAGAGGATAGGACCAGTTGCATACCATTTAGCTTTTCCACCTAGCCTATCACGCATCCATGATGTGTTTCACATTTCAGTACTTAGAGGATACATTTATGATGAGTCTCATATTATAGATTGGTATGATTTTCTTGTGGATTTGAATGGGGAGCTAGCACTGGAGCCTATCTGTATTATTGCTCAACAAACCCTAGCTCTTTGAGGTCAAGAGTTGGACTAGGTTAGGGTCTGGTGGGATTGTTAGAATGAGATCATGATTTCATGGGAGGATGCAACACGAATGTGATCTTAGTACCCTTATCTTTCTGATGAACTCTAGGAGGAAGTTCATGCCTAGTGGGGGAGGATGTGAGGCCTCGCCCTGACCCATCATAGCATAGTGATACATTATTATTTTGATACTCATGACTGGATATGTTGAGACACTATCAAATATAGTGAACATATTATATTATTTCATGTTGTGTGATGTTTTACTTTTAGATATTTGATTTCATCATTTAATATTTTATGAACATGTATACTGATGAAGTAAGTGAATGAAGAATTAACACTTTGACTATGCAATTTTAATGATGGAGAATATGAGTAGAATGAGATAAAGAACTGAGTATTTGAAAGATGGATGTCTTAATTTATGCGATTTCCTTGATGTGTTATATACATTTATACATGTCATTTTCTTGAGCTACTAATGTGTGCAATGAGTGTGTACAATATTTTAGCTAAGTAATCTAAGGGAAAAATGAAAGTGAACTCTATGTACCATTGTGGAAACCTTGGTGTTCATATTTTATTTGTATTGAGAGATGTATGAATGTATCTTTCTATAATCAGTAAATGTTAATGTTTCATAACAATATTTTTATAATGTTGTTTGACACTTGTCAACTGTATATGCATTCTAGCATGATAGTTAGGGTTAATAAAGTAAACTAAAGATCTAAATTAGACTAGGTTAGTGACCCTATTGCTAGCAGTTTATCATCAAGATTAATTATCCCTAATTTGGGTTAGTGGTTAATCTAATTTTTGAAGGTTGTTAGATAGTCCTAAAAATTTCCTAGCATTTGTTAGGTACCTTATTAATCCCTAAGGCCTAAAATCATGAAATCTAAGTATCCAACGGGTAAGAGTATGGGTTGGGGGCATTTTTCACCCACTAGCCCCTTTTATTGAATGTCATGGTCACTCAAAAATCCAATTTTTGCTTTGTTGGAAAAATTGATTGATTCCATCATGAGTTGGATAACCTTAAATCCACCTTGAGGTTAGCCTTAGGTCTAGTTGTGTTAGAAGCCTCTAGAACTTTTAGGCAAGTGGGGGAGTTATTACTTTCAGAGGTGGTTGAGTTTAGGATATTATTTAGAGGCAATTTTGAGAGAGTTTGGGGTGTTCACCCAACCTCTAGATTTAAAAAGATTTTCAGAATTGAAGAAGAAGGAGAGAAAAATAGGCTCATCTCAAACTGATTCATTTGCCATAACTTGATTTTTGGAGGTAGGAATACTTCACCTTATTTTGTTCATGTTGAGTTTCATGTTTTAATTTTATTGCATATGTATGTATGTGTGTGTGTTGAATGTGTTGGGAGGGATGGGAAACTAGTTTTCTTAGATGTCTTTCCTTGTATTTTGTCTTGAATTTTTTGAAGGGATTGTATGGGTGTTTTGGCATTACTCACCCTCAGATAGGGTAGAAGTGGCCATGTATGGGGGAAGGTCTTTAGATGGACTCCAATATTTTAGAGTCTCTTCTTAGGACGAGAAGAGGGAGAGAGGGTAGGGTGTTATGGGCCCCTACTCGTCAGCACAAACCACGTATGAGTTTTGGCATGTAAGAATGGAAGAACAAAAGTTATTGAGTTTATAGCCCTGATAGGGAACTTGTTTTGGAGTTGTGTCTGACATCTCCTATTGGAAAAATCCACCTTCTGCCTAGTTTGGTTCAATGTCGAAGCTGTTATGAAAACTCGATATGTAAGTGAATGTCTAATTTTATCCTCATGTTATGATTGGTTGTCTCCTAGTTAGTTTTGTTCTCTCCACAATCACCGTGATGTTTTGCAGAATTTGAAATGGATCCCTTGTTAAGGGCCAAGAAGGAAATTCAGCTTGTTATTGAAATTCAGATATGTTGAGGAAATTTCTCCTCAAGATTGAAACTCCTAAGTAAAATGTATTTAAACTTATTGTGAAAGTGGCAACGATGTCGAGTTTTCTTACTGGTTCTTTCCCAGTGGAGCCTTTGAATCAAGTGGTTTAATTAAAAAAGAGATTGAATAATATTCTTGCATTTGAGTTCTTCTTGTAATTCAATTATATACATGTTGTATTGAAAATTAGATAAAATAGTTTTATACAATTAAGAAAATGTTAAGTTCAAACATGTAAACAAAAAGGAGATATAGTTGGAACTTCAATTCAATTTCGTGCTTAATAGGAGATAAAATTGATCTTGCATTATTGTGAAAAGAAACTATTGAACTTTACTTTTAAACCCATTGAGAAAAAAAAATACACCTCTTGTTATAAAAATAAATTGCATTTAAAAAAAATCTACACTTAGAAAAAAATTTGGCTTAAAAAATATATTTGCATCTTAGAGAAAATGCTCACTAGATTTTGTATGGGAGTAATAATTCATTTTCTTTGAGACAAAGAATCTTTTAAGATTCTTCGTTTATCCTTTAGATATTATTTACTTTGAATAAGAAGAAAAATAAAACAAAAAGAGTTTTGTGTATATATATATTTACAAATATCTGAAAAATCTAAAACCCTTACTACTTATCTTTAAATCATAAATATTCTTTCTGCTCTCACCATTGCCCTCACCCATAAAATTTTTAAACTATCACTTAATCCTCCTTTCCTTGCTAGTCAATGACAAGACCTTGGGGTTTAAAATATTCACATAACCCCATGACAGTCTTGTCATGGGGGGAAAAATGTGTTATGAGGAGGCAAATTACTTTTAAGCTTGACAAATTTTTAAACCTCCCTTGTAAAGCCTGTGACTTCTCCTTGCCAGCAAGTGGTGAATCAACCTTGAAGAATGTGAAAACCCATATCTATTGCATTTATTGTATCTGACACCAAGAGGGGGAGTTGGAGTAGATACCCTTCAAAAGGCAAAGTGTCTAGATGATTTTGACCACCTTTTTAATCAACTGCAGCTATTCCCTTTACTCCACTTGGTAGGCATGCTTGAAACTTAAGTGGGTCTACTTAGTCACCACATGGGCCTATCCTTAGGTAGTGCACAACCACCTAGGTAAGTGATTATTGGTCTGTAGAAGCCTTGGTTAGTGGTTGGGAAGAGTGGGAAGTCTCCTAAGGGTTATTAGAGTTTGGGAGATTGGGTTAGAATGTAGAAGGTTAGTAGAATGGTTAGGTTAGTTAGGTGGGTGTTAGTAGTTAGTTTAGTAGTGATAGTTATTAGATTTTTTTTGAATTAGCTTTTTAATTTAGTAGTAATTTAATTAATTTATTTAAAATTTTTAGTATACTTAGTGTTAGCTATTATCTTATTTTATTAAGATAGTATTAGTAGAGTAGTTTGTTAGTATTGTTAAATTTAGATTTTGATTAAATAAATTTAGTTTAAGTGTACTTTAGATTACTATTATTTGAATTTTTTTTTAGTTATCATTTTAAAATAATGTTTTAAATATTATTTTATTTTAATGTTAAAACTTAATTCAATTACAATTAGAATGTGGTATTGTAACTTCATAGTTAGTTTTGTTTAGCTAGAATTTAGTTTAAATAAAGTGTAGTTAGTATTCATTTTAAATATTAATTAGTTTTTAGGATATAGCTTTAAATGTTGAAAATTCAAATTTAGTACTGTTCTTATTAGGATTATAACTCCTTTAGATTATTATTAAATAATAAGATTAATAGACCACTGTCTAAGCTATAGATAGTTTGTTGATTTTTATATTTCAAAATAATTAGACTAATAATTATTTGAATGAAACAATCATATTGTTACTTAATAACTTACTTAATTGATGTTATATTAACTAATGTTATCCAAATGATTTAAATATATTGTTCATTACTGGTTTTAAAAGTATATAAAAGTAACAATGTGATAAATCTTTTAATATTGACATTGGATTGTTTAAATTAATTAATCGATTAAACAATGAAAGTTTAAATTTGACGATCTATACATACTCATGGATTATAAACTTAAATAGAAATGTTGGGACATTGTTAGGGGAAACGTGTTGTTATCTTAACTGATTTAAACTTATCAAACTTAGTGAACTTAATTATTATTGATTTTTTTTAAAAAATTTAAAAAATTGTACGTGTGTTTTTGCCCCATTGTTTTTGACATGACATAATCAGATTTAGGTGTCTAGAATAATATGATGTTAAAAACATTTTACATATAAAACAATGCATTGCTATAAACCAATTTCATACTTAGATAATTTTTTTGATACCAAAAGCTAATTATCTTTATTTCTTAGGTTTACTACAAGTATGTACATCATGTGTTTCCATTAATGAGAACAATTACATCACTACATATAGCCAATTTTTAACGATATCCCCCTTTGGCATTGATGACAAAAAAGTAAGGAAAATTGGCTTAGTGACAAAACCTTAACAAAAAAAACCTACAGTACTTATCATCTATTATATTGCATATTACAATGCTCAATTGCTTAATTCTCCCCCTTTGAATATGATTTCTATATATGTAACCTACTATACAATTTTATTCTTCAACTTCTCCCCCTTTAACATCAATGACAAAGGTCAGAAATAAATAAGAAAAAAAAAGAAGAAGTAAAAATTTAAAAAATAAAAATAAAATCATAAATGTCATCTAACTACTGTCAAAACACTATCCTTGCTACCTTAAGCTATTAAAATCTTCATGCAATCATCAAAATTTTCCTTTAAAATGTTCATAAATTAATCCCATGTATCCTTTGCTACTTTGGTAGTAGTGAACATTGTACATAAGGCATACAATGAAATCTCAACTACATTAAGATCAGAGTAGGTGAAGTTTACATAAGTGTCTTTAGCTTTCACACATTCTTCCAATTGTCTTTCAATGATTGATATCTTCAGAGCAATAGACTCTCTAAATTTTGATAGTCTTCTCACAATTAGATCTTTTTCAAATTATAGTTTCCAAATGTTTGAGTGAACACCAACAACTTGTCCTTCCAACTCATCAACTCTACAAGAGGGTTGTTGTATTTGATTGGTTAGAGCTTCCAGCTCACTTAGTATTCCTTGAATCTTTTTATCCACATCTTTGGTCAACATATGAGATAAAGTACATTTGATGTATAGTATCTTGCCAACTTGTTGACATCTTCAAAGTTCCTTGATATAAGTATTAAGGCTCAACAAACCATTCTTAATATTCTAACAAATGGTGCTAAAAAGATTAGCATCATGTGAAATTTGAGCCTTAGGCTCAACAACATTCAAAAAATTTGTAAATTCATCATCAAATGATTTTACAACTTCTTGTGCTCTCTACTTGGATCTTCTTTAGTGTATTTGGCTGTGAGGGTGTTGTGTAATCTATTAGTCACTTCCATTAGTGCTCTCTGTAGACTTTTCACCTTCTTATTCTTCTCAAACAATTTTTTCAAGGATGAGATCAAAATTTAATGATCATCATCATCACCTGTAAGGTTTGCAAGAGATATAGGAGAGGATGAGATAGATGTTTTCACCTCATCTTCCTTTTGTTTCTTCTTTGTTTCTTTCTTAGATCTTCTCTCTTCTTCTTCCTTCTTCTCTTCTCTTATTTTATTTTCTCTTTCTTCTTCTCTTCTCCCAACTTTTAATTTTTTTCTTCTTCTTTCCTCTATTCATCTTCCTTTTTCTTCTTTTTTTCTTCAAGAAATTTCAGCTTGGCTTCTTCAATCTTCTTCTTTACTTCATCTATCCATCTTTTCTCTTCTTCTGTTAGTTTCAACTAATCCTAAACATGTTCAAAAAGGAACTCAGGTTGATTGAATGGATCTTCATCAACATTAATAGTAACATTTGTTTAATCAATCTACATAGTATCACCACTTACTAATACTTCTAAGGTTTTCTCTACAGTAGAGGATTTTACCTTTAATTTTCTCATCATTTGATTGATAGTTATTGCAATTTCACTTCTAATAACATTATTTTCTCCTCCCCTGAATAGAAATAGCCTCATCTTATTCCACAAGGTGCTAGTTTCTTCATCAATTTCTTGATTTCATCTTCATCATCTATCTTACACATAGTTCTCAGTATTGACTTCTGAAGTTCCATGTCTTCTTCATGAATTGGTGCCTTTTTAGCTACAAGTTTGTCATAAACTTTCAAATTTATAAAGAATTTAATGCTCTCAATTTTTAGGTAATTAATGATCATATATATCTCATAGTAGAGATATCAATTTATTCCTTCTCAATGTCATTGTATAATTAATAGAACTTATTCACCTATACAGAGTTCCCTTCATTAAAAATAGCTTTGTTAATATTCTCTATCTTAGGTTTCAATGGTTTCCTTGTTTTACCTACTAGCTACTTAGAAACAATAACTTTCTTTGGTTGTTTGTCTTCTAGTTCATCTTCTTCTTGATCATTGGAGTCCTCAATTGTCAAAAATGTCTTCTTTCTCTTTTAGCTCTAGTAGTGTGTTTCTTGACTCACTTTGACTATCTTTTTGATCCACTTGGTTGCTCAACTGATACAATAGCATATGGAATGCTTTGTTTTGTAGGATTTTCTACAATAGATACACCAGATGCTTGGCCAACTTCTTTGGATTTATTAGAAGATTGATTGGATTCAATCTTCTCACTGGACTTTTCTTTCTCTTTCATATCTGATTTACTTTCAAGTTTATTTGTAGACATGTTAAATAAATAACCAAGATAGGTCTTTGTACTAACATAGATTCATCAAGCTTTTCTTTACTAGTGTAAATTTTTTCAAGTTATTACTTGTACTAATTTAGTTCACCTTTCACAATAGTGTTGTACTAATGGAGTTCTTCATGATCTTCTTTCAATGTTTCAAATTTAGATGTTTTCTTCACCAGACTCACTCTAAGATCTATATTTTTACTCTTCAAATTAGATTCAAATTTTCTAGGATCATTCTTCAAAGTCAACTTTAGAGCAATAATCTTCAATTCACACTTCAAGATCTTGTACTCTATTTATAGTTTTGAATAATTGTCATCACTAGTTTTAGTTTCATTAGATTCAAGCTTGGATTCAAGATGTTCAATCTTGTCCTTCAATTGTCCAATGTATACTTTGGAGCCTTCATATCTATCTTTTAGCTTATCCCTTTCTTTAGTAAGTAGATCAATTTGTTCAAGTGCCTCTTCAAGGTTCTTTATCAACTATTCCATATCTATAGGGATCTTACTCAAGTTTTTGAGCCTCTTTTGAGTAATTGTGCTCTAATACCAATTGTTATAAATAGAGAATACTGGAGGGGGGGGGGGGGGGGGGGGTGTGAATCAATATTCTACAAATTTTTGTTGCCAACTAGATATTATTAATTACTTTGTATCATGCATAAGAAAGAAAACAAGTAATACTAAATATAAATAATAACCATGCACCAAGAGAATTCATAACACCATATTTTGTTAACTAGGAAAACCCTAGCCAAGGAAAAACCTTGGTGGGGATGATACCCTCTAGATAATATACTAATATATATGTTTATAGGATGGACCCTATTAGGAGTCAATGAGAAAATTTAGTATAGAGAGTCCTTGCTAGGAGACTTTGAATCCTTGTTAGGAGATTCCCACCTTGTTAGGAGTTGTAGTACAGTAGATGCAAGAAGAGCTTACTACCCAAACATGCACTTCCAAATACAAGAAGAGCTCATTTCCCAAAAAAATAATTAGTCCTTAGGTAAATAGGGGTTGTAATTTGTTTCTTGACTAATCTCTGACCTTAGCTTGATCTCAAAGCTCAAAATTAGGTTCTCAAAAACTTCACATATATCACTTCACAAGAAGATTGAATATGACTTATTACAATACAATTGCACACTTCTTTTCACAAGATGTCCTTTGCATAAATACCATGCCTTTTTACAAATTTCTGCTAGGTCAGCTAAGACCATAATATACTTTCGAACTTAGAGTAAACATCTAGGATGTTGGCCATAATTGGTCAAGTAATTATTTTGGAAAAATAATAATTCCTTTACCTTTAATTCCACTATTCTATTTCACTGGTAAAATGTGAATATCTCTTTTATGTAGTGTCTGTACTAATGCTTGAAGTTATACACATCATCATCAACATGTATACTATATCTAGCTAGCTTTTCTAGTCATAATACATGATGTTAGAAACATTTTACATATAAAAAAATGTTCTGATGTGAACCAATTTCATACTTAGACAATTTTTTGAGTACCAAAAGCTAAGTATCTTTATTTCTAAGGTTTACCACAATTATTCACATCATGTGTTTCCATTAATGCCAATAATTATATCACTACATATAGCCAATTGTCAAAAATCTCCATCCACATGTTCAAAGGTAATCCAGTATCGAACCTCATGCTCCTTGGTAGCTCCATTATTGTCATGTTCATGTGTTTAACTACTCCATTTTCTTGTGGAGTCCTTGGAATAGTTTTGTGTCTAAAAGTACCATTATAGGATCAATAATCTTCAAATTATTTGTTGGAATAGTCACCACCATTATCATATCTAAGAAATTTAAGCTTTTTACCAATCTCATTCTCAACTAAGCATTTCCATCTTTTAAAAGTTTGAAATACATCAAATTTCCATCTAAGGAAATAAACTCATACTTTTATTGTTGCATCATTAATGAATTAACTTAATAATGAGAGCCACTAAGGGAAGATACTTGATCTATCCCCTATACATATGTATGCACAAGATCTAATTTCTCTTTTTTCTTTTCTTTCCCACTCTTCACAAAAGTCACTCTCTTTTGCTTTCCATACACACAACTTTCACAAAAATCCATATTGACACATTTTAGACCAGGTAAAAATTTATTTGGATGAATTAATTTCATACCTTTCTAACTCATGTGCCCAAGTCTATAGTACAATAGCACTGTATTAGAATCTACAACAACTATTTGTTCTCCCTTCTCAATTGCAACAACTATTCTTGAATTTTTTTCTCTATGAAACAATTAAAGTAGAAGTAACATTATGACCTATAGAAAGATATAAGTTTCCTACTTTCACACCTTTTGCTACTACAAGGGAACCTTTTGAAAGCTTCTATTTTTTTTCATTAAAAGTAACTATGCAACTCTCATCACCCAGCTACACTACTAAAATTGAATTACTACTCAATCTTAAAATAGGTCTTACCTCATGTATTAGCCAACGATTCCCATTCTACAACTAATCTTAACTTTTCCCTTTCTAACAATCTGACAGGGTTCATTATCCCCTAGATAAAGAAGCCCAAAATCTCCTTGGACATAATCAATAAAATAAGCTCTATGGGGTGTAGCATAAAATGACGCCCCAAAATCTAAAATCCAAGAATCATCAACACTTTCTAAAAAAAAGAAAATCATCTTCTTCAGATTTGTTACTTACCACATTTGCCACCTTGTTCCCTTTTGGTTTATCTCCTTCATTGTTCTTTTGAATCCACCAATCTTTTTTCTTATGCCCTGACTTTTTACAATACCAACAATCTCTCAGTCCTCTAGATTAAGACCTCTTTCCCTTTGACTTTCCTCTTGATTTTTCATGATTTCTAGAATTACTTCCTCTCTTAGTTGTTCTGCCTCTACTTTTTTTATTCAAAGCACTTCCTAATGTAGGTCCACCTATGGTTTTCCTATGAATTTCCTCACTCATAATAACATCAATCACATCATCAAACTTTAGGGTAGTAGATCTAGAAACAAAATTACTCACAACCATTACCAAATCATTCCAAATTTTAGGAAAAGAACACAAAATCAAGAGAGCCCTAATTTCTTTATAAAAAATTACATCTATAGAAGATAAGTGACTAGTAACCATATTAAACTTATAATGATCTGCAACAAATCCACCTTCTTCCATCTTCATATTAAATAAATTCTTCATGAGAAATACCTTATTTGAAACAAAGGGATTTTCATATAGTTTTGCTAGGGTTTGCATAAACTGTCCCTTCATATTAACTTTTGTAATATTAAATGTCACTGATGGTGCAAAGCATAATCAAATAATTCCAAGTTCCTTTCCATCTAAAATCTTTGAATCCTCATCTGTCATTGTTCCTTTTTTTTTTTTTGGTTTTTCATTCAAGTGGCTTCCATAAAACCTTGTAATAAAGATAGTCCTCCATTCTCATTTTCCATGAGTAAAAGTTCTTCCCATTAAACTTCTAAACCTTCACCTTTAGCTTACCCTCATCTTCCATTACTCTTAATAAACCATGAGAATCCCACTCAACCATGAGACCTTATTGTAGAGGATAGAAAAAAATGATGATAGTATGGCTTCGATACCACTTGTTAGGATTAACTATAGATAGAACCAATATCTATATAAAATTATAACCAATATCATAAAATAATTGATCACACAAAAGAGAACACAAGACACAAGGTTTTAGTGTGGTTCACCCAATGCCTAGGCTATGTCCACCAACAAGTCCACAATTATTATTATCCAGTGATTACAATCCACAATCCCTTATAGCTAAATACCATCACAAGAAGCTACAATATAACCACACATTGTGAAATTCCTAACCATAAGCCATTTTATACCATCTTTTGCTACTTAAAAATTAGGGTAAGAATATGCCATCCACTAGAAAAATAGAAGTTGATGCCCTTTACCCCACACAGGGCATTTCCCCTTAACCCCAACTTTGGGATGTTGCCCCAAAACTCCCATAGAGACATTAAGCCCATTATCAAAATAGGAAAAAAAAGGATAGAGACAACAACCAAATAAATTAAGCTACAAAAGGACAACACATCAACCACTAACAAGAAAGATAGAATAAATAGAGAGAAGAGGATACCAAATGGGAACTAACATATTTTATTTATTAGCTCCACTACCTACTCCTCTAAGTGGTCCATTTTCTCTATAGCCTCGTTGATTTTATTGATGTCCAAAGAGGCTACCACTACCATTTTCCTTTTATTTTATCTAGTCCTCCTATCACTCCATTCCTTTCTAATAGTAGCACCACCTTGATCCTAATGAATGGTAACATTGGCCTTCTCCCTAGGAGTACCCTCTGATGCAACGCAAGGAAGGAGAATCCCCAAAGGAGATGTCCTAGTCCCCAAAAATATAACCACATAGAAAAAACAAAATAACAATGCAAGATCTGATACCAAATTACAATAATTAATTCATAGAATATAACTGATTACATGCAATATGGCTGATTGTAAGGCCTTTTGAGTTAGGGTCAAATATAAACAACAAATTACAAAATTAGTTTTGAAAGATCCAACAAGATTCAACTTACAAAACCAATCTCAGCAAGTCTAGATACACAACTAGATAAGAACACCAAGAATAATCCACACTTGTACCCTTAGGTCCACCAAGAGATCCTCTAGTTCCTAAGTCGTAGCTCTAGCTCTTCAAATTCACATCTATCCTTCATTTCATCCCAACTCAAAAAATGACTGAAATAGCACACAAGACCCATACTTACACTAATCTAATCCACAAGTCATCCTAGAAATTAAAAATTAAATACAACTTAACATTAAATACATGAAGTGCCACAAGTCGGCCTGCAACAACAATTAAATGTCCAAAAATTGATATCCAAGAAAAATTATGATATATCCTAGCTTCGATTGAATTAGAACTCACACTTCAAACTATGGGAAGGAATTTAGGTCCTCTATAACCCTTTAAATGTGCAAATTCTGATTCCTTAAGGATAAGTGTGTATCCATGCCAAAAGTCAAGCACAAAAAATTGTCATGCAAAACTGCAAGAAATTGATACTCTAGGAGAATTGCCATATCGCCCAATGTATGAGGAATTAGAACTTTTTCCCTTAATACAAGGAAGTAATATAGGTAACCCTCAATACCTAAGTCTAAATCCTCTCGTTATTTGTGAAATATTAATTACATAGTCTTCAACAGGCACCCAAAAACTAGAAAAATGCAATTCTAATAGCAAGGTAAAAACAGTTCAAACTTCAACTCAAGCTATCCAGTCTCTATGCAACCATGAGGAAAGGTTCCCCAATGTGTATTCAACACATCCCTCACCATTAAAAAAATAACTCCACCAAAATCCAAGCTTGATGATCTTCAAAACTTAACCAAAATCTTGCCAAACATGCATGATTGCAGGAAAGCCTAAGATGCTCCTACATCACCCTCCGACTTAATGATGAGAATTTTAACATGCTCATTGGAGACCTTGAAAATTTAATAACTCTAGTCAAAAATAATTTTAGAGATCTCTTAATGTTATTTAGCTTTTTTTTTAGCTCCAACACCTTGGCCTCCAACCTATAAAAATCCACCATGTTAATAAAAACACCTACCATAGGATTCTCCCTCTTAGAAGTATCAAAATACTTGTGGCTATCAATCCTTCCCTCCATAGAACCCATCATATCCTTCATATCCATAACTTGATGAAACAACCACTAATGGATTGAAATTTAACCAACAAACTATTCCTTGCGTGACCAAGCACATTCATGTTATCCTCCTTACTATAATCACTCAGTATAATCATTGAGGGATCAATAAATTCTTGGAGATCCACTTTTCCTAGCTCCACCTCACCAACCATAAGATTAATTTTAACCCTAGAAATACCCAACTTTAGTGTGTTCATGTTCATGTTTTTGCATTCCATTTTATTTCCCTTAGAAGGAGTAGGGGAGTCCTCATAAAAGCCTTGGCTTGAGTAGCACGAGAGGAATAAACCTCCTAGTCTAGCCTCTGAATAGAAGAGTCATCCCCATACTAATCCTTAATGAGATTTAGAGGGGAATTTGAACCCTTTTTAACTCCCACATCTCCTTTCCCCAATTTTTTCTTCTTCCATAATAGATTAGTGGTTATATTAGTAACCACTTTATCAATTTTAATGTCCATATCATCACCCTCTTCTTCATACTCATCAAAAAAAATAACAACTTTGGCTTTCTTTTGGGACAAGGGTTCTACCATGTTTAATGACTATGTTTCTCTTCTTTTATTTCTTATCGATCCCCTTTCCTTTCTTTCTCCTTCTAGAACCAACATCCTTAATATTAGTATCCATATCTTCATCCTCCTCAAAGTAATCCTCATGAAAATATACCTTTTTCTTTGTCTACTTCTTGTTGGACCTATTTTTAGACATTATATTACAAGGTGGTATAGCTTCTAAAATTAGTTTTTTAATAATAGCCTTTACGATAAAATTTCTCAAGAGAGATGTGTCAATAGAAACCTTAAGCATTTTAAATGTTAAAACCATTACCCTTGTTGTTCTAAATTATTCCTACCTATTTTCAAAAGGGTTAGTCTTGGAGTAAGAAAGGGTTTTATTGTTTCTTAATCATTTCTTGGAAGATTAGGTTTTCCCCTTAGTATAAAGCTATTTCCTATGTCTTGTATGGTCTTATTTTGTTAAAATATGTCATCATGGTTTATGCTATAATTGATTGTGATAATCATAATTTTTATAATTTGGCAAAATTCCTTTTATTTCATCTAGAACTTTTTTATTTGTTAAGAACTATATCCTCAAGGTAGATGGACCCAGGTTACTTTCCTTACAATTGTCATATTTTGGTGTGATCCATGGTCATCACAATATCACAAACAAAAGTGCAAGCACCTTAACCATTATGAAAACATTACATGTTGACACATGTACCAAATAGAACATATGTGGTGATTAAAAGGAATATTTATTTGGGTCATCAGGTCTAAGAAAAATCCATGTTTATTGCTATGTCACTATGGGACTAGTAGGGGTTTTACTCTTTGTGACAATGCAACATGTTTTCACATTTTCACAAATCGGACCAAAGCATAGAGAAAAGTTGAGCCTTTTCCTTGCATAGATGATGGACATGTGTAAGAATTAAGATGGATCATAATACAATGGGGCTAAAAAAGACAAGGTGGTGATTGGTTCTCAATTGTCTAATTAAAATGAGATCTACGACTATCACTTTGTCACTATATGAAGAAGAAAAGACATTAAGTATTGCGACACTTCCACCTTTTGACATGTGTCTCTCATGGGACCACTGCTATGAAGCATCAAATAATGTATTAACCATTGGATCATATAGAGGTCAAGGGATGTGGTTGTGTCACTATGGGAACTTACTAAAACTTTAGGTAGTGCAACAACACAACATCATGCCATGGGTCCATGGTGGCATATTTATGCAAGAGAGTAATAGAGAAATGTGCTAGTTCATTTTCACAAGATCTAAGATGAAACTATGTTTATCACTATGTCATTATGGAGACATGCATAGTTCTTATTCATGCTAAAAATGTGACATGTTGACGTGGGTCTCAAAATGGCTCGATGATTATGAAACAAAGTTAATATATTGGTCACTGGATCTAGGAAAAATAGATGGAGGTTTCTATATAACTAGAAAAAGATGCACAATTTTTATTCATGGAGAAAAAGTGACATTGCACCATGTGTCTTTGAGTATTTCATGGTACAATGAGAACCCATAAAGACATAGTGGCTTATAGTTGGCAATATGTAATTAGTTTCACTACCTTGTTAGCATAAAGATGTTGACAATTAGCTAATAAAGATATGTAATTGTTGTCATTTATGGCAACATGTGATGTATATGCTCATAGGAAACCTCAGAAATAAAAATACTTAGTGTTTGGTAATCAAAAAATGGTTTAAGAATAGAATTTGGTTTACAACAATGTATTGTTTTGATTATAACTTGTTGCTGACATCATATTATGACTAGCAAAGTTATATGGAGATAGTATATATGTTGGTGATTATGTGTATAACCTTGAAAGTTAGTATAGACTATACAAAAAAGAGATAATCATGTTCTACTATAATAGGACAATGAAATTGAAGGAAAGGATTGTTTTGTTTATAAGATAATTACTTGTCCAATTAAGGCCAACATCCTAGATATTTACTCCAAGTTGGAAAAGTGGATTGTGGTCACAGCCAACCTAGAGGAAAAAGTTGTGTAAAGGCATGGTAATTATGCAAAGGACATCTTGCAATGTGAGGGATGATCACAAGTGCTATCTTGTAATTTTGATTATATGTAAACTCTTGTGAAAGCAATATATGTGAAGTTTTATATGAGCTATTTTGTGATCTAAGATCAAATTGAAGATTAGAGATTAGTCTAGTAAGAAGTTGCAATTCCTATATTCCAGAAGTCTGATTACTTGTTTGGGTAGTGAGCTCTTCTTGTAATTGGAAATGCATTTTTAGGTAGTGGGCTCATCTTGCATCTACTATACTACAACTACTAACAGGACTAATACCCCAAAATTGGCTCATTGCCATTATACCAATTTTGGTCTATTTCTGATCAATCCTAAGACCTATTCTAATAGGAAATTCTTATTCTACTACTCGGTACTTGACTTAATTGTCAGATGCAAAAAATCCTAATCTACATTCATCATACTCATAATCTAATCCTCATAGTACACACTCATATTAGTCACATTGAAACCTATTGATTAATATTTAATTTAATTATTAAGTATTTATACTTTAATTAAATTAAATTATACCTTAAGGCTAATGTACTAAGGAATTAAATTTATTTAGTTTAATAAATATGCTTATTTTGATTAATTAAATAAAGTTATTTAATTAAATAGGAAGTCATCCCTAATTAATTAAATAAAATTATTTAATTAAATGGAAAAGGCATTTACAAGCTCACATCTCACTTATTAAATTAAATAATCTCTTCAAAATTCTCTCTTTAGTTCTAAATGGAAACTCTGAGTGAACTCTCTCTTGAATTGGAAACAATCTAGTTAACTTGCTCTTACACTTATGACAAGTTCAGTTGACTTCTTATCATACTCAGAACAGAAATAGTCTACTTCACGTACACAAGGAAGTTTCCATCTTAATTGAATCTTTACTTCAGTCCTAACCGTCGATCCAAGTTGATCTCACCCGTTGATGGATTCTAGGAATTCTATTTAAGGAACTCCTATTCCTCATTACAGGAGGTTGAATTTTTACACTATTGAATCTCTGCTGAATTACTCACTCACTTTGTTCAAGCTTTCATTGCATTCTAGCTTTCTTTAATATCATCTAGATTAATACTAAGCATGCATGTAGATTAAATGTTATTTTCTAATTTATAGATTAAACTACATATTCATATAGATTAAACTGCATTTCATCTTAATTGCATTTAAATCCTTCATTCTTAGAGGGTCTGGTTGCCTACACCTCAAATCGAAAGATATTAGTTAGGCAAAATCCCTCTAGATAGAAGGCGATAGGTCACTCTGTTAGTCATCTTGGATAAAGAACTCAATGTTTATTCTAGGATGATTCCACAAGTAATGACCATGTCAAAGTGTCTGTGAGGTTTAGAGGCCCACAATTCATAGGTACATTTCTAGCGCCCACCATGGGGCCCGAGAAAATCAATTTCTTAGGGCTTCTCTGCATATTTTTTTCAAATTTCAAACTCTCTATCTATACAATTCCATATAGATTTAAAGATCTTCGCACGAGATAATCCATTTTCATGCGAGGATTCTAAATCTTTACATGAGGATTCTTTTCAGGTCATGCAAGAAAGTGCCCAAGCATGTGAACCTTTGCATGACACCTTATTTCTTTGCGCAGGCTATAAAAAGATGTCGGATGGATCTGCTAGAGATTTTACGTGAGATTTTGTAATAGCAGCCTCTATTTCAAGCATTTTATTTTGCAATTTACTTGGTTTCATTAACATGTTTTTTTTGGGAATCTGTGTTGCTCTGTTTCTTTGATTTTTTGTAGCTTAACTTGTCGTTTGTAGGACAATTTGTCAAATATTCCTATATACCTCTGACTCAGACATGGACTAACTATTTTCTTGTAGGACGATTATTGAAGACATGTTTGACAAAGACTCTTTTAAAACCCACAAAATAGTGTGTCTGCTTTTCTTGTTTTTCAAACTAGTCTAATTAGGGGCTTGTGAACTTTCTAGGGTGCAAGACAAAAGAATAGGGGATAATGCTCTTCACCACTTGGAGGTCATGACCAAGGGTCAATCAAAAATTTAGATGCTTCTAAAAGATGGCATTCTGAAGAAGGAAATCAACTTAGTGGTTCTCTGGTACAAGTCCTTTTCTATGAAGGGATGATGATTTCCTTCTAGGGAATTAGAATCTTGAGGAAGGGAAAGTCTAGATTGATTAAGCTAAGTGGGTAATCAATCTATTTTGCATATTTGGGTGAGGAAATAAGGTAGAGGATTATGCTCTTTACCCTTGAGGGAAATCAAAAACTTTGACCATTAAATCCAAACCACCAGTCCGTGTCAATCCTTTAGAGGGCCTGCCAGAGTGATCCAACCTCTGGGAACGACCCAAGTGAGCACACTCCTTTTGTTGAAGATTCCAACTCACTATAATCAAGATGTTTTGTGGAGCAAAAGACTTCAAAGCCAGATTAATTTCTTCCCCTTGATTCTTGATATCGCATATCAAGGGGAAGCTCTATCTGTGCACTAGTCGGCATTGGCCCCTAGCTTGCTAAGCAAGTAGTGTGCACTATTAGATCCTAGTGTGGGCTACTAGTCTCAACTTTGCTTGCAGATCCACTAGGAGTTAATACAAACAGAGGCCAAGTAAAAACCTCTTAGTTAGAAGCCACTGGATTCACCTCTGAAAGGAGGCATAATCTTTGTGCAAGGAGGAGGAAGAATCTCTCCTATAGAACTCACCATAGGCATGCTACTGGATGTTTGAAGGTGGTATATGTGCTTGTCCCCTACCACAAGGGTTCTTGTTTAGTGTATACTATTGAGTCCTTTGAATATACCAAAAACACAGGCACCCTCTAGGGAGTGACATGGCTATGTGAGGTACATGCATGCACATAAGATGTGGAAAAAAGGTTTTTCCTTCTCTACCAATTTTTTTTTAAGGGATAAAAGTGTGTTTGTTCTCGAGTCATAAAAAAGTCCAAAACTGTCTACAATAAACAAAGGTCAAGAATCCCCTATCCTATCAAGTTGCTTTGCCCTTAATAGGACTATTTTTGACTATTACTTGCTTCCCACTATCTTGTTCAAACACATTTCCTTGATTGAATCCTGAAACACTATCCAAACATCTTACTAGGTCAACCTTGCTGTCTGTCCAACCAAATTTGTCTAATAAATCTGCCCAATCTATTTGAACAGTCTAAAAATCTCTTTGGAATCCAATGCTATTGTTAATTTGGTCCTAATTTTTGTGCAGACTTATACTTTCTTGCATGAGAATTCATCTTTTCATGCAAACCAGTTCAGGTCTTCACATGAGATCTTGCATATATTCACACAAGATCTTGCCTCTATCCTACTACCCTATCATTTCTTCACACGATATAGAAAAATTCTTCACACAAAATTAAACTACTATCATGAGTCTTCGCGCAACCCAGTGAACTTCCTCGCATAACATGCAGAGAATCTTCACGTAAAATCCTGCTCTAAAAACTACCAAATTAGTTAGTTTGACCAATCTGCAATCTTAGTCCAGTCAATTTCCTACACTAAGTTGTCTTTTTCTATTTGAAAATAGTCCTGAATAGCGGCACGTTGCTTAGCTGAAGACTTGTGTCTCATACTTTGACTGGTCTCATCTCTTAAGTTATCTTTTGTCTTCATCTCTTAATGCTTGTCATACTTTGTGTCATGTTGGTCATAATCTCTAGTTGTTCTAGCCTTTAAATCATACCATTTGTGCCTTGGTGGATAGCATTCTTGCTATTATCTTATCCTTTTTGAAACTCATTCTTAGTGTAGTCCTTGTCCAAGTTTGAGTTTCTTGTCCTTGTCTATGACTATCACAACCAGAAGTGGCAACATGTTTTATCCTCATAGACTTAGGCAAGGTTGTGCTAGGGGTCATAATTGTAGCAGAGGTAACTTACCTTTCATTACAAAATTTGTATCTAGTTCGACTAGTGAGGAATCTTCATGATCCCCCTCACCTACCAAGTCACCTCAAAATTCAGCAAACATTTTCCATAAATTTGCAACAAATTAGGAATCATTTGTACCAAGAGGATATGGAGACAAGTAGGGGTCGTGTATTACCAAACATGATGTTTGACTCCTTTTTCAAAGGACCTTTTGAAATGCAACACATTGAAACTGAACACGTTCCTACAATGACCAATCGTGAACCTGAACATGATAGTCATAGTAGACATCAAGAACCACCAAGGAATGACAAAGAGAAAGAGAAAGACCATAACACTGATGAGGAATAGGAAGAAGTAGAAATACTCCCTGAACACATAGAAAAATTTCAAAGAGACATAAACTTTCAAAAGGTCATGGGAATCCTACCTAATGAAGAGAAAGAAAAGTACTTTTTCAAACTTGCCCAAGAGGGAGCAAAGTTACCCTCTCATTTCAATGTGGAAACCATTATCACACCTGAAGAAGAAACAAAAAATTCTAAAATCCAAAAAAAATTGAAAATTATACAAGACCAATTGGCTCAGATGATGCATGAGAAAGAGAAACCCACAAAGACATACACATTGGATGTTCTTTGTTCATTTCCATTTGAAAAAAGCATAAACATGTCACCTTTCCCATGAGGCATAGAGCTACCCAAATATGAAAAGTACTTTGGTACTACTAATCCCCAAGATCACTTGCAAGAATTTGGTGTTTTGTCTATGGATTTTATACACGATCAAACATACCTCGTGCATTTATTCCCTAGAAGCCTAGGTGGTTAGGCTTTGGAGTGGTTCTCACATTTACCTCCTGGTATCAAGACATTTGATGAAATTGCTAATCTATTTCTTCAGCAATATTCTCATAACATAAAACACCCTATCAATATTCAAGATCTATGCAACCTTAAATAGAAAGTTGGAGAACCTTTTCTCACATTCCTCCAATGGTGGAGACAACTATACACTAAATATTCTTGACAAATTCCAGAAAAAGAAGAAGCTTGAAATTTTCACTGATAACCTCCTACTTGATTTTGGATATAGAGTCCAACTTCAAGGTCCATGTACCTTTGAAGACATGATCACATAGGCTATCCACATTGAGGAATTTATGGTCAAGAAAGGTGAACTCACTCTTTAGAGGGACATAAAACAAGGTTCCACTTCCAATAGGGATAAAATCAAACATGTCAACGAGAACCAAGAAATTGTACATGATGGAGTCGTTGACAATGTCATACCCAAACTTGCTAAAGCAGCATTTAATCTCACAAACGGCCTCAAAGTAGCCAAAAATGCTGAGAAACCTCCCCGTGACAACAAAAACATCTGAGAAAAAACCAAGAAACTCATGGACAACACACACCAAGTGAGAGTATACACCCTTGGGAGAACCTTTGGATGTGGTTTACAAAACATTTCTACAACATAACCTTATTTCACCAATGGATAACCCTCGTCCCTATGATCCATAACCATGTCCACCATGGTGGAATGAGACCTCATTTTGTGAGTATCACCAAAACAAGGGACACAAAGCTAGCAACTGTATAAACTTGCACCATAAAGTCTAGGACATGATTGATGCTGGTGATCTTGTGGTAGATAGACATAACAAAAACTCGGATCACAAGGTGTTCAAAGAACCTTTCCTAGCTTATGAAAAGGGAGAGACTTTGAAACCACAACCCTACAACAAGGTTAACTATACATATTCCAATGATGACAATGTCATTCACATGGTTGAACTAGTGAATTCTGAATACTGTGACATTATTACTATTAAGGGAAAACAAGATAATGACAAACCTAAGACACCTTTTGTCTTGAGGGGCCCTACTCTCAATGTAATGGATAATACACCCTAAAACACTGTGCTAATGATATCAGTCATTCTCATGCTAAGTTGGTGCTCAAAGGCCCTACGCCTCCTACTTCAGATCTTGAACAACACAAAGATAAAGCCCTTGTTGGACCATCTAGCAAAGTTGCAAAATGTACAAAAAAATTGATAGCAACCAATTATAGTGTTCTCGATCAATTGAAATGAACTAATTCTTAGATTTCCATCTTTGAGTTGCTTAAAATCTCACTTGCTCACAAGAAAATTTGTGACAAAGCCCTCGCTGAGGCAAATGTTTCTCAAGATCTTGATCTTGAGTAATTCCAATCCATGGTAGGTCACCTCACCTCGCCTTATCTTATGACCTTCTTTGAGGAGGAGGATAACTCACTGAGACACCCACACAATCAAACTCTACACATTGAGGTTATGATCCATCAAACATGTGTTCGTCAGGTCCTTATTGATAATGAAGCTTGCCTAAATATCATCTCTACTACCCTTCTTAGATGATTGAATTATTCTGAGGACTCTATTGATCCTTAACATAAGATCACTATCAAAGTGTATGATGAAGTGGAACAAAAGTCTCTAGGTCTTGTGGTTTTACCCATTTGCATTGGTCCTATAGAAAGGGATGTCACTTGTTAGGTGCTTGACATTCCCTTAGCTTACAAAATTCTGTTAGGATGATCATGGATACATGAGATGCATGCTATACCATCCACATACCACCAATGCATTAAGTTCCCATTTCATGGCTCCAAACTTACTATTCCTGCTACTACTAGCTATACTTGCAATATGCTCAAGGCTACTAAAACTTTTGTCCCTGCTAACCGTGAGTCCACTGATTATCATGACAATAAGCTGAAACAAATTGAGTAGTCACTCAAATTGAAAGAAACTGGCATGGGAGAGTATCACATTGAACCAGTGCTATCATTAACATCTCTCCCAGAGTCTCCTCTACATTATGGGAAACCCTTAGAGGCAAGGAAGCCATTCATGCTAACACCTCAGACCAAGTATAATTGCACTTTTGTCAAGAGCACATTTCCCTTAGAAGATGAAAGTGAAAATAGAGCCATTGCTACATGGCTTTACAAAGAGGAGGACCTAACAGAGGAAGCTCGAGAAATCACTCCTAAGAAATATGGGTCTAGTGTTAGGCTTATGAAGTGTTTTGGTTACAAGGGAACTAGCCCTATTGTGTGCAATAAAAATGGCCTAATTGATCCTATCAAAGCAAGAGCTCGAAGCAACCATGATACAACTGGCCTAGGATTTAAGAAGGTTCCTTTTCATTTGGGACCAAATAAATTCACACCAACACTTGAGAGATCATCTAAAAACAAGTCACAAGCTAAGTCAGATACTCTAGAGGAAGAATCTAATGATGAGGATTCCTATCCTCATCCTATCCCTTATGATCTAGCTAAATTCTTTGCTGAGCCAGATGACTTTGTGCCACGTGTTAGAACCATGGATGATACTAGTGACTCTTCTGAGGACAATACTGAGCAGCTCAAATATCATTTAGAAAAGGGAGAATCTAGTCAGTCATGCTGTGTTGAGTATTTGTGTAGGAACCCAAAGGATGAAGGTGACTATGTCCCTATCACTATTGGGGAGTTTTATAATCTCTCTCCATGTAGCACTAATTCACAGGAATATTAGTTTGACTCTCTTTTAGAAGTGTCTACTAATAAAGACATTGACCAAGTGCATGTCTATGAAAACCAAATTGAAGTGGATGAAATGTCTAGGGTTAGGTCACATGGGTTAGATCCAACTAGTGTCCTAGAGTCATCAATCATTGACGTTCATACTTTGAGGCATTTGAACACACCTATGGATGGGGTCACCATAGGTCTTGAATTTCTGGTCCAAGCACTTAATGACTATACTGTGAATACAATTGAACCAGCCACTACTCTCTCACTCACACATCCTGAGCTTATAGATTGGAACCCCAATGCATCTAGTGAATTCCCCACATTCCAAAATGGCTATGCTCTTTCCTGTTACCTAAATGCTTTCAAACCTATAACATCTTCCACCAATGAGTAGAGTGTCAACATGATTGAGGCTAACATCAAATATCCCAGTCATATAATTAAAAAGAAAAAATGCAAAAGGTCTGATGGTGAAAACCACATTGTGGCAGTATTAGAACCCAAAAAAGTAAAAAAAAAAGATGTATCCAAGGGTGAAAACCTCTCTAAGGAACTTACGGATGAGATATTTGATGTACTTCCTGGTCACTTTTAGGAGAGATCGTCAATTTTGATAGAGACAACATAGCCAACTAACCTGGGCATAGAAGAACATCCTCATATGATACATCTAGCACAGTCACTGTCACCTGAAGAGAAGGAAGAATTCATTGCCTTTTTCAAAGAAAAGAAAAGAAAATTTTCTTGGACATACTCTAACATGCCAGGATTGGATCCTGATCTTATCATGCATCACTTGTCCATAGCACCAAGCATCAAACTAGTTAAATAGAAGCTTCAGAAAATGAATCCTCACATTGCATTACTCGTCAAAGTAGAATTGGAGAAACTTCTAAAAGCTAGTTTCATCTGCCAAATTGATTATGTTGGATGGATATCCAATATTTTTCTAGTTTTAAAGCATGATAAATCTATTAGGGTTTGTATAGACTTCTATGATCTTAACTTGGCATGTCCTAAAGATGACTTTTTACTCCCTAATATTGATATGATCATGGACATGATAGCTAGTTATGAGATGTACTCACTTATGGATGGTTTTTCTAAATACAATCAAATTAAAATTGCGCTAGAAGATCAAGAGAAAATGACTTTCACATGTGCATGGGGAACCTTTTGTTGGAATGTGATGCCATTTGGTTTGAAGAATGCTGGTGCTATGTATTAGTGGGTTGTTACTACAATTTTCCATGACATGATGCATAGAACTATGGAGGACTACGTTGATGATACCTTGGTCAAAAGTGCTAAACACAATACTCATCTACAAGAATTGGGTCCCATCCTAGATCACATGGAAAAATTCAATCTTCAACTCAATCCTAAGAAATGTGCATTTGGAGTCACATCATGGAAATTTCTGGGATATATTGTTTGTGCAAAAGGAATTGAGGTAGATCCAGAGGACATACGAGCAATAATGGACATGCCACCACCTCAAAACATCAGTCATATTAGGGGACTATAGGGAAGGCTCCAATCTATTCATAGGTTTATTTCACAATTAGCAGATAGATCACAACCCTTCACAAAGACCTTACATAAGGGTGTAAAATTTAATTGGATCCAGGATTGTGAACACAGCTTAACACAGACCAAGCAATATGTTGTCAATCCACCAATCTTGATGCCTCCTATTCATGGGAAGCCTTTGCTTTTGTACATTTTGGCAACTAAAATGTCTCTAGGAATCCTTTTGGCTCAGGAAGACAATGACAAAAAAGAAAGGGCTATTTACTACTTGAGTCGAACACTAGTCTCTTATGAGAAAAACTTTAGCATTATTGAGAAACATTGCTTTGCAGTTGTCTTTGCTTCTCACAAGTTGAGAGACTACATGCTTGCCCGCACTATGAGGCATGTGGCTAAAATAGATCCACTAAAGTACTTGCTTAGTAAGGCAGCTCTCACAGGAAGATTGGCTAAATGGGTTATGAAACTCAGTGAGTTTTACATTCAATATGTTGAATGCAAGTCTATAAAGGGACAGGCAATTATAGATTAACTAGCCGATGCACCCATACAGAGTCTTCTACCACTGAACATTGATTTCCTAGATGAGTCAATTTTGACACTCACACACCACACATGTGTTATGTTCTTTGATGGGTCCTTCACACAACAAGGATCTGGTGCTGGATTACTCTTTATTACACCACAAAGATACTCATTGCCCAAAGCATAAAAGATTTTGTTTCCTTGTACAAACAACATTGTTGAATATGAGGCTTTGATCAATGGCATGAAAATTGCAGCTAAATGGAGAGTCAATCAGTTAGATATCTTTGGTGACTCTCAGCTTGTCATCAACCAAGTTAATGATGTGTACCAAACAAAAGATGAGAAACTAATTCCTTACAAGCATATGGTTGATGTCTTAAAGAAGTATTTTGCACACATCACCTTCTAGCAAGTTCCATGAGCAAATAATAAAGTGGCTGATGCCATGGCCACTCTAGCCTCCCTACTACAAATGCCTGAAAATGATCTCCGACATGAGTTCTTGGTGGAAGCATTACACTACCCAACCTATGAAATCACTAATTTTAAGATGATTTTTTCTGTTATAGGACAAGAATCATCTCACTACCATCACATTTATTCCTACCTTCACAATCAAACCATTCTAGAAGGTTTGACCTAGAATGAGAAACATTACCTAATCCATAATGCTTTGCATTATGTCATTATTGCTGACAATTTGTATAGGAGAGGTCTTTATGGAACACTCCTTAGGTGTTTAGAACCCAAAGAGTCCAAACGCATACTAATTGATGTTCACGAAGGCATTTGTAGAGCTCATTCCAATGGCCTGACACTAGCTTGCAAACTCCTTTGCACTGGTTACTATTGGCCTAAAATGGAGCAAGAAGCTATCAAGTATGCTAGGTCCTACAAGCAGTGTCAACTACATGGGAATCTCATCCATGCTCTAGCCAGAGAGAAAATTCCTTCTACTACAACATGGCCATTTCAACAATGGGCTTTTGACTTGGTGGAGTAGATCCACCCAACCTGCTCTAATGGACATAAGTTCATTATCATGGCTACAGATTATTTCACGAAGTGGGTAGAGGCAGTCCCTCTCATAGTCACCGATTTCAAAATTGTAGCACTTTTTTTTATCACAAACTACATCATCTACAGATATGGTGTACCATCCTTAATCATTACTAACAATGGAGGACAATTCAAGAACAAATATCTCAAGGAACTATGCAATAAATTCAAAATCACACAACATTGGTCTTCCATTTATTACCCCCAGGGTAATGGCCAAGTTGGGGCATCCAATAAGGCGATCCTCAAAATTCTTCATTGCACAATCAACAAATTGAGGAGAGACTAGCATCTCCAAATCAATCCAACCCTTTAGGCATATATGATGTAGGAGCATCCAAAGGTATAAGGGCAATCATGTGTCACCCAAAAAAGAAATGTACTTAGACTTAGTTTCTATTTCATGTCTTTACATTTTTGGGCACCCATTAGGGTCAAATAAAGGTTCCAACTCTCACAGTTCAACTATTAGTGTGCTAGAAAATCTCAAAAAAATAGGAGCATGCAATTTGGCCATCATTTTGGTGACCTAAAAGGCATAAATTGGCTAGATGAATGTAATTGTGATTTAGACCATTCTAGAAAAAGAATCAGGTCAAAAGGCCCCACGGTTTGAAAGTTATTGCAATTTTTTGAGTTTTGGAGACCTCTTAAGAATGATTCAAAGTTAGGTTAGGGGCATTAAATGACCTTGAAAAGGGCTGAAAAATGGAGGACGAGAAAAGCTTGTCTACAGGGCTATAGAGCACTTTGAGAGCTTTCTGAAAATGTAAACGGTTTGTCAATCAGAGCTATGGTTCAAAAGTTATGCCTCCCGAAAGTTCAGTTAGCGTTTTTGGATTCTTCTAGATTTGCACCGACTTCTAACGCAGCTTCTAGAACCTTCTATTTGGTTGGTGGATGCCTACTATAAATTTCTAGAATGTACTCCTAGTCCTTAAC
The DNA here is from genome assembly GCA_028749045.1 of Cupressus sempervirens. Taxonomy (NCBI): domain Eukaryota; kingdom Viridiplantae; phylum Streptophyta; class Pinopsida; order Cupressales; family Cupressaceae; genus Cupressus; species Cupressus sempervirens. Next base: position 18,136,350 of record CM053787.1, on the reverse strand, counting down.
CCTCCGGGGTCTATTTAAGGAAATTTTTGGCATTGTAAAAGACAGTTTGGAGTGGAGTTTGAGAGGAGGTACTGAAAGGAGAAATTATCTCCAGATTTACGCTATTGTAAGCCCTCAGGGCATGTTTTGAAGTTTATTTTCTCTATACTATTTGTAATAGCTTATTTTATCAGTTAATATGATTTCCCTTTTCTATTGTGTCCATTCTGTTCTTGGGTTGTGTCCCCATCAAGTGGTATTAGAGCAGGTTTTCCTGAGTGTGTAGACAGAACACCGACTGTGAGGCAGTTTGCACCAGGACTGTGTGGTTGTGGGTTTGAGTTAAGAAGATGCCTCCATGAAGAGAGCATGGTGGAAGGGCCAGAGCTATTAATATTGAGGAGGTTAGAGCCCTCCAAAGGAAGGGGCAGGCATTGCAAGAGGAGCTCCAAAGAGGAGCAAATGTTGCCGCAGGTGACAAAAGTGAGGATGACAATGAAGAAGAAGTAATGGGACCAGAAGAGGAATTTGACAGGGAAGTTCTGAATCATGCAGAGGAAAGGCTTTTTAGGGCCATTACTAAGTTTGGGAAAAGACCCACAATTGAAGTGGGTGTATTTTCAGGAAATCTGAAACCAGATGAGTTGATCGATTAGATCAATGAACTGGAAGAATACTTTGAGTATGAGGATATTAGGGACCCAGATAGGATTAAGTTTACAAAGGCCAAAATGAAAGGCCATGCCAAAATCTAGTGGCAAGAGGTCCAATTGGAAAGAAATAGAAGAGGAAAGGAGAAGATCACAAGATGGGATCGCATGGTGGACAAATTAAAGAAGCAGTTCATTCCTGTGGACTACGAGCTTGATTTGTTTAAGAAGATGCATGGGTTAAAGAAAGCAGGAAGATTAGTCCAAGAATATACAGAGGAATTTTACTGACTCTTGATTAGAGTGGGGCATGAGGAAGCAAATAAGGAGAAGGTTGCTCATTATATCAGTGGGTTGTGACCTAGCATCCAGGAGGAATTAAGTCTTGTAAGAATGACCTGCGTTGAAGAGGCATACCAGTTTGCCCTATGAGTTGAAAAGAAGCTAAATAAAAGGTTTGAAGGAAGAAAAAGAGGGCGCGATTAAGGAGGAAGGGGAAGTGGTAGGTCATCTGGAGCCCGCAATGAAACCCAAAAGAAAAATTAAGATGTGGGTACTAGCAGGAACCAGAGGAATGAGGGTTTCAACCGCTCCCATGATCAAGACTTTGGAAATCAAAGAGGAAGAGGTAGAGGACATGGACAAGGAAGAGGAGGCTTTCATGGTACCTATTTCCATTGCAATGAAGAAGGTCATCATGCCTTTGAATGCCCTCAATGACAAGGATAGATAAGAGAGCTGAGGGCCAAGCTAGGGTTGCTCATGTGGATGAGGATGCACAATCATCACATTCAGAGGATTTAGAAAGAGGAGAGACCTTGGTAAATGAAAGAGTCCTACTAAGAAATGAGATTGAACTAGGACAATGGAGGAGTTTTTTCCGTATCAGATGTAAGTGTGAGGATAAATGTTGTGACGTTATCATTGATGGTGGTAGCACTGATAACTTGGTATCAGAAGAGATGGTCTCTAAGCTAAAGCTTAAGAGGGAGAAACATCCCCAGCCCTATCAGATTTATTGGGCAAAAGATGATCATAAGGTCCTGGTAAGTGAACAATGTTTTGTAAAATTCAAAATTGGAAGTTAACATGATGAAGTTGTCTGTGATGTTATTTTGATGGATGTTTTCCATCTATTTTTGGGTAGACCATGGTAGTTTGATAGACATCCAGTGCATGATGGACATGCAAACACATACTCTCTGACAAAGGATGGAGTTTGCCACAAATTGAAGCCCATGAAAAAGGAAGGTGAAAAGGTATGTAGTAGTGCTAGGATTTGTCTTGTTGATGGAAGGAAGTTTTTAGATGGCATGAAACATTAGCATATGTGCTATGCTTTGATTCCTAGGAAAGATAAAGAAGGTAGTAGTGAAATACCACTTGAAGTTTCAGATTTACTAGGAGAGTTTGGAGATATTATCTCTGATAATGTTCCAGATGGATTGCCACCAATAAGGCAAATCAGTCATCAGATAGATCTGATTCCAGGAGCTAGTTTGCCTAACAAGGTTGCTCACAGGATGACTCCTACTGAAACAAAGGAGCTAAATAGATAGGTTCAAGAGTTGTTGAGGAAGGGCTTGATTCGAGAGAGCCTGAGTCCATGTGCAGTGCCTGTAGTACTCACACCAAAGAAGGATGGAGAGTGGAGGATGTGTACAGATTCTCGAGCTATAAATAGGATAACCATCAAGTACCGGTTTCCTTTGCCAAGGATGGATGATCTTATGGACTGCTTGAGTGGAGCTTAGTACTTCACAAAGATAGATCTCAAGAGTGGCTATCATCAGATATGGATTCGAGAAGGAGATGAGTGGAAAATAGCCTTCAAGACCAAGGAGGGTCTTTATGAGTGGTTAGTCATGCCCTTTGGATTGACAAATGCCCCAAGCACCTTCATGCGGCTCATGAATGAGGTACTTAAGAAGTTCTTGGGAAAATTTGTTATTGTCTATTTGGATGATATTTTAATTTTCAGCAAGATTTTGGAAGAACATTTACTACATATTTGTAGTGTCCTTGAAAGGCTAAGGGAAGAGAAATTTTTAATTAATCTAAAGAAGTGTATCTTTGCAAAAAGGGTGTTAGTCTATTTGGGGTTTGTTATATCACCTGAAGATCTCAAAATGTATCCAGAGAAGGTAAAAGCCATCTTGGAATGGCCTACTCCAAGGTCTGCTACTGAGGTAAGATCATTTCATGGTCTAGTTAGTTTTTACAGGAAGTTTATTAAGAATTTCAGTGGCTTATGTGCACCCCTAACTGATACAATAAGAGGGGATAGAAAAGAGTTCAAATGGACTGTAGAAGCCACAAGAAGTTTTGAATTGCTGAAGAAGAAGGTAACAGAACAGCCTGTGTTGGCACTTCCAAATTTTAGAAAGGTTTTCCAGGTAAATTGTGATGCTAGTGGCAGTGCTATTAGGGCTGTATTAAGCCAAGAAGGTAAGCCTATTGCATATTTTAGTGAAAAATTGAATGATGCAAAGAAGAATTATTCTGTTTATGATCAAGAGTTCTATGCAATAGTTCAGGCCTTAAAGAAATGGAGGCATTATTTATTGCCAAAGCAATTTGTTTTGTATATTGATCATCGGGCATTACAGTACCTAAATAGTCTAGGTAAATTGAATCAGAGGCATATGAAGTGGGTAGAGTTCTTGCAGAGTTATACATTTGTGTTGAAGCATAGAAGTGGAAAATCTAACAAGGTTGCAGATGCACTAAGTAGGAGACAGTTGTTGCTTACAGTAATGCAGGTTGAAGTAGTTGGGTTTGATGAACTCAAGAATTTGTACCCTGAGGATCTTTATTTTGCTGAAGCATGAAAAGCTTGTAAAGAACCTGTTGCTATAGATAGAACCAAGTGGTTAGACTATTTGATTCAGGATGGCATGTTGTTCAAGGGTAGTCAATTGTGCATTCCAAGGAGTTCCATGAGGGAAAATTTGATTAAGGAGAAACACAGTGGAGGGATGGCAGGACATTTTGGTCGAGATAAGACCATTTCCACTCTTAGAGAACATTATTTTTGGCCTCAAATTTCACAGAATGTGAAGAAGTTTGTATAGAGTTGCCAGGTTTGTCAAGTTGCCAAGGGGTTTAGTCACAATACTGGCCTATATCAGCCATTGCCTATTCCATCAAAGCCATGGAAGGACATAAGTATGGATTTTGTTCTTAGATCACCGAGGACACAAAGGGGTAATGACTTGGTATTTGTGGTAGTTGATAGGTTCTCCAAAATGGCACATTTCATTCCATGCCATAAAACTCATGATGTTGTCCATATTGCAGACTTGTTCTTTAGAGAGGTGGTGAGACTATATGGTCTCCCAAGGAGTATAGTTTTTGATAGAGATACTAAATTTGTGGGGTATTTCTGGAGGACATTTTGGAAGAAGTTGAGAACAGACTTAAAATTTAGTTCCACACATCACCCATAGATTGATGGTCAAATAGAAGTGGTAAATAGAAGTCTGAGCAATTTTCTGAGATGTTTAGTTGGGGATAAGCCAAAGGGATGGGATTTGATTCTACCACAAGCAGAGTTTTCTTACAATAACTCTATAAATAGGAGTATTGGAAAATCACCATTCCAAATTGTATATGGGAATGGCCCAAGGACTGCACCAGAATTGAGGAAGATAGAGCAAGGGGAGAAGACAAGTGCTAAAGCAGAAGAATTTTTTGAACATATCAAGCGTCTACATGAGGAGGTTCAAGCACACATTACCAAGATGAATCAAGAGTATAAAGGTAGGGCTGATCAAAGGAGAAGTCATAAGGAATTCCAAGTAGGAGATTTAGTCATGGTGCACTTACAAAAAGAAATATTTCCAGCCAGTACTTACAACAAGCTGAAAATGAAGAAATTTGGCCCCTACAAAATTTTGAAGAAACATGACTCAGGAAATGCATATGAAGTGGAGCTTCCAGATGGTATTCAGATTTCTCCCATTTTCAACATTGTACATTTAATAGAGTATCATGATGATGGTGCAGATGAGGAGCTGGTGTTAGAGCCATGTTCAATTCCTGCTTCTAAGAAGGAGGAGATAAAAGACATTTTAGATCATTGTGTGGGTAGGAGTACCAAAAATAGGCAGTATGAAGAGTATTTGGTCAAATGAAAAGGATGGCCAATTGAGGACTCAACTTGGATTTCAGCAGCTGAGGTTTCCCATTTGGGATTTCCTCTACCATCCATAAAGTGACAGGGTCACTTTTCAATCCACCTTGGGTGTCTGATGCAGGAGCATCCAGAGGTATAAGGGCAATCCTGTGTCACCCAAAAAAAAAATGTACTTAGACTTAGTTTCTATTTCATGTCTTTACATTTTTGGACACCCATTAGGGTCAAATAAAGGTTCCAACTCTCACAGTTCAACTATCAGTGTGCTAGAAAATCTCAAAAAAATAGGAGCATGAAATTTGGCCATCATTTTGGTGACCTAGAAGGTGTAAATTGGCCAGATGAATGTAATTGTGATTTAGAGCATTCCAAAAAAAGAATCAGGTCAAAAGGCCCCACGGTTTGAAAGTTATTGCAATTTTTTGAGTTTTGGAGACCTCCTAAGAATGCTTCAAAGTCAGGTTAGGGGCATTAAATGACCTTGAAATGGGCTAAAAAATGGGGGATGAGTAAAGCTTGTCCATAGGGCTATAGAGTGCTTTGAGAGCTTTCTAAAAATGTAAACGATTCATCAATCGGAGCCATGGTTCAAAAGTTATGCCTCCCGAAAGTTCGGTTACCATTTCTGGATTCTTCTAGATTTGCACCAAATTCTAACCCAGCTTTTGGAACCTTCTATTTGGTTGGTGGATGCCTACTAGCACTTTCTAGAATGTACTCCTAGTCCTTAACCCTCTGGGGTCTATTTAAGGAAATTTTTGGCATTGTAAAAGGTAGTTCGGAGTGGAGTTTGAGAGGAGGTACTGAAAGGAGAAATTATCTCCAAATTTATGCTATTGTAAGCCCTTAGGGCATGTTTTGAAGTTTATTTTCTCTGTACTATTTGTACTAGCTTATTTTCTCAGTTAATATAATTTCCCTTTTCTGTTGTGTCCATTCTGTTCTTGGGTTGTGTCCCCATCAATATAGGACAAGTATTAGGACTCCAATGGACACGACTCCATTTGCTTTGGTATATGAGGTTGATGCTATGCTTCCAATAGAGGTTGAGATTCCTACCTTGAGAATCTCTATATAGGGCCTTATCACCGATGATGGCTATAGGATAGCTCGAATTCAAGAGATTTTGTTACTGGATGAATGAAAACAAGTGGCTTGTGATCATCTGTGAGCATATCAACAGCGAATGGCAAGAAGCTACAATCGAAGGGTCAAGCCACGTGACTTCCAACTGGGTGATCTCATCCTGAGAGAGAACCCTAAGAATCAACAACAGTGAGTACAAAAAGGAAAGTTTGAACCAAACTGGCTTGGTCCCTACATCATTACTATAGTATATGGATCTGGCACCTATCTGCTTTCCACAATCAAAGGAGAAGTGCTTAAAGAACTTGTCAACACTCTCCACTTGAAGCAATTTTATAGTTGATCTAATATTAGTAAGCTCTTTGTACATATCTATATGTCCTAAAAAAAAAATTTTTAAAAATAAAAAAAAGTCCTTAAAAAAATTGTTACCCTTGTGAAAACCTAGTAATAGGCACCTTGGTAACACCAAAAAAAAAGTGAAAAATCTTAAAAATACAAAAAAAATCAAAAAAAGAAAAATACAAAAAATTGAAAAACAAGAAAAGTGCCATTGGTGAAAACCTAGAAACAGGCATCATGGTAGCAAAAAAAGACAAATTTCTGCCAAAAAGGTGAAAACCTGGTAAATAGGTGCCTCTTATTCCCAATGCTCCATCTGGCAGTGCATCTTCTGGATCTCTGTATAGTTGCTTTATTGCTTTTCCTACTTTTTGCTCATATATCCATGGATTGAGTCTTGTCACAGTTTAGGGCCATTCCCCTTCAGTGTCACTCTTTTTGAGATTCTCCTCATAGAATCTCTTTTGTGATAGTCACCAGTCATTTTGGTTGTGTTTGCCTACTTCACTAGTGTCACTCCTTTCGAGATTCTCCTCATAGAATCTCTTTTGCAATAGTCACCAGTTGTTTCAGCTATGTCTGCCTACTATTGCTTGGGTAATGTTTCTAGATTCTTTTTTGGAAGATCTCTCTTGTGTCAGTCACTAGTCGTCCTGGCTGTGTCTATCTACTATCGCTCAATCCTTCTTATGTTCTTCATCATGAAGATTCCCCTTTGACCTCAGTCACTAGTCGTTCTGATTATGTCTGCCTACTGTGTTCACCCTACTAAAGGGATTTATTTCAAACATGTTTTTTAAACTAACAATTGACATCAATCTCAAAAACATTAAACTCAAAATGATATACTTGTTTGGATATGCTCAGCATTTTCTTTGTCTTCTTTGTTTTGCTTTATCATATCTCCTCGAGCAACTCGATGATGTCATCTTTGACTAGAGAAGTAATGACTGGGGGCATGATCTTTTCTTTGCTTTCTGTATGTGGTTTAGTTCTAATAAGTTGATCTATTCCTATAAAAGGGGTGTCCACTGTTAGAGCCTCCATCTTGTATTGGATGGCCATGTGTACCTCGACTCCTTTTATACAAATATGTCAATAACATTGGTTCTTCTCCTTTTTTGTTGGAGTGAACTCTTCATGCTATAGTAAATACTGATACTTGTCCTGCTAAGTGAACATACGGATCACTGCAAGTATATCTAGCACACTTCTATCTTAGGTTACAAATGCAAGGATTGTTGTGGACAGAATAAATACTGAATACTTAGCAAAAGATGGATCTCTCATGTGTTTGGTGTGTCTGTCATACAAGCAAAATTTTGGTCATCCTAGCATTTATGCTTTGATGCTTATGTTAACTTGCTATATTAAAAGGGACATATGTTCTGGTCATTCTGGCTTCTTGTGCCTTGAATGCTTACATTTAATCCTGAAAAACCTATAATGTATGTTTTATTCATATCCTCATGATTGCAATGTCAGTGCAAATTTTATAACATACAAGCTTTGTTCTATATCTAGTGATGATAAATTATCGAGGCTTGGTAACTAGACCTAGGGTTGCATTTAATATAGTCTTGCATTACATAATTCACATGCATAAGCACACAATTCAGTTGTGATTCTATTTCTCCCCTATGTGATGAAGGATTGAGAGCATCTTCAAATATATCATGTTTCTTAATGACTGGACAAATAATCGATCAATCACTCTCTTGGCTATTTTGGCTACTCTGAACTCATTTTTATTCATGATCAAATTCAAAATTTGACACACCTCAGTGACTCAAAAATGCATTTTAAAATTTTGGGGACCGACGCAATCGAATGCTTGTGCAGCTCAAATCTTTCTGATACTTTGCGATTTTTGGAATTCTTTCAACTCTACATTCTTCATGTTTTCAAAACTCATTTTGGAAATAGTCAAGTAAAGTCAACTATACTCAATTCTAGTCAACTCCTTGGTCAAAATTGATCTTTTGGACCTTGAAATCACTTTGGATTGACTTCCAATTTTCTTAAGATCATTTTGTTCTCTTCATATTTTCTCCTGATCATTTTGATCTCTTCTATATTCTGTTAAACCTTGGATTTCTTCTGTATCTTTCATCATTCTCCTTACATCATACATCTAGTGTGTCATCTTTCGATTTTTCTCCTGAGGGGGCAGGATGATTACATCATTGAACTTGCATTTCAAATCAATCTAAATCTTCATCACTTGGGACATCTTGTTCCTATCTTATGTCCTCGTCACTTGGGGCATCTCATCACTTGGGGCATCTTGCTCCTCCCTATCTGGCATCTTTGCTATTTATCTTATCTTTTCATCAATTGATCAATCTTATAAAAAATCTTCTTAGAGTTTAATGGATAGGTATTGGGACAATCTAAACCTTGACTCCTGAGGATCAAGCCTCGTTATGGGGATGATTCTATGACTTATAATTCAATCTTTCTATTTTTTATCAATCTCAAGTATCTAGGTGTTCTATCTGGATCCTTAAAGGTTAAGCTTCATTCTAAAGATAATATTTTAAATGCTTATCAATCTCAAGTATCTAGGTGTTCTATCTAGATCCTTAAAAGTTAAGCTCCATTCTCAAGATAATATTTTAAATTCTTATCAATTTTAGGTATCTAGGTGTTCTATCTAGATCCTTAAAAGTTAAGCTCTGTTCTAGAGATAATCTTTTAAATGCTTATCAATTTTAGGTATCTAGGTGTTTTATCTGGATCCTTAAAGGTTAAGCTCCATTCTGGAGATAATCTTTTAAATGCTTATCAATTTTAGGTATCTAGGTATTCTGTTGGGATTCCTTGGGATTAAGCTTTGTTCTAGAGATAGTCCTTAAAAGCTTATCGATTGGTCTTTGTGTCATCAACTTTGGAACCAATCTCATCTTTGCATCATGCTTTTTAATTTTCTTTGAATCGAACATGCTATTCACACATTCATTCAAAGAGAGGAAAAATGTAATACCCCAAAATTGGTTCATTGCCATTATACAAATTCTAGTCTATTTCTGATCAATCCTAAGACCTATTCTAATAGGCAATTCTTATTCTACTACTCGCTACTTGACTTAATTGTCAAATGCAAAAAACCCTAATCTGCATTCATCATACTCATAATCTAATCCTTATAGTATGCACTCATATTAATCACATTGAAACCTTTTGATTAATATTTAATTTAATTATTAAGTATTTATATTTTAATTAAATTAAATTATACCTTAAGGCTAATGTACTAAGGAATTAAATTTATTTAATTTAATAAATATGCTTATTTTGATTAATTAAACAAAGTTATTTAATTAAATAGGAAGTCATTCCTAATTAATTAAATGAAATTATTTAATTAAATAGAAAAGGCATTTATGAGCTCACATCTCACTTATTAAATTAAATAATCTCTTCAAAATTCTCTCTTTAGTTCTAAATGGAAACTTTGAGTGAACTCTCTCTCGAATTGGAAACAATCTAGTTAACTTGCTCTCACACTTATGACAAGTTCAGTTATTTGCTTATCAAACTCAGAACAGAAACAATCTACTTCACCTACACAAGGAAGTTTCCATCTTAACTGAATCTTTGCTTCAATCTTGACCGTCGATCCGAGTTGATCTCACCCATTGATGGATTCCAGGAATTCTGTTTAAGGAACTCCTAATTCCTCATTACAGGAGGTTGAATTTTTATGCTATCCAATCTCTGCTGAATTACTCACTCACTTTGTTCAAGCTTTCATTGCATTCTAGCTTTCTTTAATATCATCTAGATTAATACTATGCATACATGTAGATTAAACATTATTTTATAATTTATAGATTAAGCTACATATTCATATAGATTAAACTGCATTTCATCTTAATTGCATTTAAATCCTTCATTCTTAGAGGGTCTGGTTGCCTACACCTCAAATCTAAGGACATTAATTAAGCAAAATCCTTCTAGATAGAAGGTGAAAGGTTGCTCTGTCAGACCTCTTGGATAAACAACTCAATGTTTATTCTAGGATTATTCTATAGGTAATGACCATGTCGAAGTATCTGTGAGGTTCAAAAGCCTACAATTCATAGGTACAATAGGGTTGGAATCTCCTAATAGGGATTCAAAGTCTCCTAACAGGGACTCCTTATACTAAATTTTCTCATTGAATCCTAACAGGATCCATCCTCTAACAAAGAACTTATATATGAGTATATTATCTAGTGGGTATCATCCCCACCAGGGTTTTCCCTTGGCCAAGGTTTCCCTAGTTAACAAAATATTGTGTTATGAGTTATCTTTGTGCATTGTTACTAGTACTATTCAACATTACCTTACTACATTGTTATGCATGGTTCAAAGTAAGAAATAATATCTAGTTGGTGACTAAAGTTTGTAGATTATTGATTCACCCCCCTCTTAGTAATCCCTATTTCTAACAATTGGTATCAGAGCACAATTACTTTAAAGAGACTTAGTAGCTTGAGTAAGATCCCTATGGATATGGAATAGTTAGTGAAGAACTTTGAAGAATCTCTTGAAAAAATTGATCTCCATATTGAAGAAAGAGATAAGTTGAAGGATAGATATGAAGACTCCAAAATGTACATTGGTCAATTGAAGGAAAATATTAAACATCTCAAATCTAAGCCTAAACCTACTAAATCTGGAACTAGTGATGATGATTATTCAAAGTTGAAGATAGAGTACAACATCTTGAAGCATGAATTAAAGATCACAAATCTGAAATTGACTTTGACAAATGATTTTTAAAAACTTGAATCTGATTTGAAGACTAAGAATGTAGAGTTGAGAGAAAATCTAGTAAAGAAAACTTTTGAGTTTGAAACATTGAAAGAAGATCACAAAGAACTTGATAAGTACAATAATATTATGAAAATGTGAATTAACTTAATGCAAATAGCAACTTGAGAAGCTTTATTCTAGCATGGAAAAAAATTATGATTCAATATCAATATAGAGGCCTACCTATGATAGGACTAGTCTTGATTATCTAATTAATATGTCTACAAAGAAACCTGAGATTAGATCAAATCTGAAAGAAAAAGGAAGCTTTGATGATAAGATTGAATCTAATGAGTCTTCTAATAAATCCAAAGAAATTGAGTAAAACAAGGAAGTTGAAATTTTGGATGAATCAAAGCATGTTGAATCTCCTAAGGAAACCAAGTATGAATTTAGAGGTAAGTTATTTTTATGTAATTAAATAGGTCAGATGAAAAGAGATTGTACTAATAAGTCATTTAATCATGTTAAGGACTTTTATTGTCATAATTGTCATGGTATGGGTCATAATGTAATTGATTGTAGGAAACCTAAGTATGATAATGATAGAAGAAATAGTAGAATTTCTAGAAATACTAACCCTATAGATAGAAGAAGATCTTATGAAGACAAAAGATAGATCGTGTGTTATAAGTGTAAGAACTTAGGACACATTTCTCAAAATTGTCATGCACTTGATGATCAACAGAATCCTAGAAGTAGAGCACTAGTATGTCAATTATGCAACAACTTTAGACACATAGAAAAGTACCATAGAATGGATAGAAACTTTAGAGATAGAAGGAACAATGGAAGAAACTTTGGGAATAGAAGGAATGATAGAAGAAATGCCAGCAATGATAGAAGGAACTATGAAAGGAACTCTAAAACTAATAGAGATAATGAGGAACAAAGAAACATTGTTAGTCAAATTTGAGAAGAACTTAATGAGGAATTTCTGAAAAGGAGTGGATATCTCAAAAGAAAAGCTAGATGATGATGAGAAAGGAAGATTAAAGTTAGTTGTTGAGTTTGATTCAACTAAGTTGAATTAAGCTTGTTCACAGTATCAAAACTTGAGAACTTCATCTAGAGATGAATTTAGAGGTAGAAAATTTGGGAAAAGGTGTATCTAGTTATGTTTAGATGGAACCAAAGGTTGCTTGTAATTTGGAGCTTATCTAAGAAAGTTATGAAGGAATTCAGTGTTATTGGTATTACAGTAAAGGTTAATTTTGTGGAAAAAGATGAATAAAATATTTTTGCAAATAATTTCATGATGCAAATTCTTGTTGAGTTTTATCATGATGGAAAATGGCTATGGAAAATCTTGGGTGACATTTGAAGATCAAATAAATGATCTTGAGTAGTTATTTGATTACAAAATGTAATTAACAACTTTTTCATGTTTTCAAAGTATGCAATTAATACAATTTCAAGTTGATGGAGTAAATGGAGTACATAATTGATTTTAATTTCATTGAGAATTCATCCAAAGAAAAGAGTACTCAAAAATGACCTGTTAGAGTGATTTTGAAGCAAACCCTATTTTTGGAAAGATGTATTTTATCATTTTTTCTATAAATTTGTTTGGTAAAAGTTCATAATTAATAGAATCATGGATATGTCACTAGTGCACAATGTTGATAATGAGGATAGACTAAAGTTGAAGGTTGTTTCTCTAAAACCTACTAAAGGAAACCCTAACTCAGTGTTTTCTATCACTTTGAACAATGTAGTATATCTTGAAGATGTAGGAAGTTATCTAAATAGTAAAATTGAGTTAATTGGTAGTGAATACATGAATAAGGATATTAATGCAGGGTGCTCCCTTTAATACCATAAACTCATAATAGAAACAATGAAACAACAACAAATACGAGAACAAAATATGGACTTCTTATTTGCACCACAAATGTGGAATTACAAAATTCATAAGTACAATATGATAACCCACATGGGCACCTTTAGTACAATAATTTGCAAGAAGAGCTCTATGAACTATCACCTAGAGCTATCCAAGAAAATGTTGGGGCCTTTCTTAAATGGGCATTTTTATGCCACCCAGGAAGGTTCTAGATGCTCAAACTTAATACCTAGGGCTGACAAACCCTAACAATACACATAGAGTTGGCCAAATAAATCTTTGACAACATATTTTAGAAATTTTGATAGCCCAACTTCTAAAGGCCATAACTCATGAACTATTTCTTAGATTGGCTATTACAACCACTTTTCAAAAATGATGGCTCATGATCTACAGGCTCAAAACCTCACTAGCACCCTTCTTTCAAGTTTTCGAACCTCATTCGAGCACTCTAAGGCCCCCAACGGTGAGCCTAAAGATTTTTCTACAAACTTTTCCACTGAAAATCTGCAATAACTTCTCAGATACTTAAGTTGGAGCAATGAGGTTTTTATGGTAGGCTTATATCTCCAAAATGAACCTTCCTATAGAAAATGAGAACATTCCAAGCTTGTATGAAAAAGTTACTAAAAATAGCAAGTTTCCATAAATAGTAACCACCTTGTCTACTAGTCCTTATTAAAATAGAAAAGAAAAAAAATAAAACATTTTTGGGTGATGCAAGATTGCCCTTACACTCAGGATGCTCCTACATTGGACATTTGGGGTAATTTGAGAAGTCACCCCATTACGTATCCGATGTTTAGAGGAAAACCAAGATGGTTGACCTCCTCCTTTGCTAGCCATGATGAATCCTCAACTAGTCTCCCTTTCCATTGGACCAAACATTCCTCATAAGTACTATTTTTGGTTCTTTTTCCAATATGACTGTCTAGTATCTCTTCAATCTCCTTGGTAACCAAACTAGCTATTGGAATAGTCCACTATGCTTCTGTAACTTCATCTCCATCACCTCCTTCATAATACTTTTTCAAATCTAAAATATTGAATACTAGTGAAATATTCAATTCAATAGGCAACTCTACTTCATACGCATTTCTAGAATCATGCCTCTTCACTATCTTGCATGGTCCAAACTTCTTCATCTTTAGCTTATTATATGTACCTACTAGAAAACACTCCTTTCTCAAATGAACGATGACTTCATCTCCAATCTAAAATTTGTTATATCTCCTTTTCACTTTTGCCTTAACCTTTTACTATGTATTCATCTTTATGATGTGCTTCCTCACCTCCTCATTAATTTTCTTTAAATGTTTAGCAAAATCTTCTACTTCAACACTACTTATTTGTCCCTTATTCAATTTCCTCAATTTAGAAACATTTCTGGGACTACTCCCATATACAATCTGGAATGGCGATTTACTAGTACTCCTATTTATAGAATTATTATATGCAAATTCTACCTATGGTAAAATCATATCCCATCCTTTTGGTTTATCTCCAACCAAGCATCTTTGCAAGTTTTCAAAACTATGATCCACAGCTTTTGTCTATCCATCAATCTGCAAATGATGTGATGAACTAAACTTCAAATCTATCTTTAACTTCTTCCACAATGTATGCAACAAATACCCAAAAAATTTGGTATCTTGATCTAAAACTATACACTTTGATAGACCATGTAATCTCCCCACTTCTCTGTAAAACAACTCTGCTACATGAACAACATCACTAGTCTTCTTGCAAGGAATAAAATGTGCCATCTTTGAAAATATTTCAACCACCACAAAAATAGAATCATGCCTACACTGTATCCTCGATAATCTAAGAACAAAATCCATGCTTACATCCTCCCACAACTTCTTTGGTACAAGTAATGGCTAATACAACCTTATATTTTGCTTTGCTCCTTTCACCATCTGACATACTCAACAACTTTGTAAAAACTTTGTCACATCTTGCTATAACTATGGCTAGTAATAATTTTTAGCAACCAAAGCTATAGTTTCATCTTTACCAAAATGTCCAACTAGTCCTCCACTATGGTTCTTCTTGATGAGGTTCTCTCTTATTGAACTTCCTTGAATGCACAATTGGCTTCTTTTGAACGACATATTATCCTAGATCATAAAATCCAACCACTTTATCCTATAAAGTGTAAAAGGTTCTGTACAAGCCTTCCATGCTTCACCAAAATTAGGATCATCTAGATACAACATACTAAGTTCCTTGAATTCAACCACCTCTATCTACATTTCTATTAGCAAAAGTTGTTGTCTACTAAGAGCATCTGCAACTTTGTTAAACTTCCCACTTCTGTGTTTCAAAACAAATGTACAACTCTACAAAAACTCAACCCACTTTAAATGCCTTTGGTTCAATTTTCCTTGACTATTCAAATATTGCAAAGCTTGATGATCAACATACAAAACAAACTCTTTGGGAAGAAGATAGTGTCTCCACTTCTTCAATGCTTGAACTATAGCATAAAATTCTTGATCATAAACAAAATATTTTCTTTTTCAATCATTCAACTTCTCACTAAAATAAGAAACTAGTCTACCTTCTTGGCTCAAAAAAACTCCTATTGCAGTACCACTAGCATTGTAGTCTACTTGAAATACCTTGTTAAAATTAGGAAGTGCCAAAATAGGTTGCTCAGTAACTTTTTGTTTCAATAGATTGAAACTCTTATCTACTCCTACAATCCACTTAAACTCTTTCCTATCTCCTTTCATTGTTTCAGTCAAGGGACCACAAATATTACTAAAAATTCTTATGAACTTTCTATAAAATGTAGCCAGTCCATGAAAAGATCTTACCTCTATAACACTCCTTGGAGTAGGCCATTCAAGGATAGCCTTCACTTCCTCTTTGTCCATTTTTAGACCTTCTTCTAAGACTATAAATCCCAACTACACCAACTCCTTCTTTAGAAAACTACACTTCTTCATGTTTATCAACAAATTTTCTTCCCTCAACTTTTCAAACACCTTGCAAATATGAATCAAATGCTCCTCCAATGTATTACTAAAGATCAATATATCATCCAGGTAAACAATGACAAACTTACCTAGAAACTCGTTCAGTACCTCATTCGTGAGCCTCATAAAAGTCCTCATTGCATTGGTTAGCCCAAAAGGCATGACTAACCACTTATATAGTCCTTCCCTTGTCTTGAAAGTAGTCTTCTACTTGTCACTTTCTTTGATATGAGTCTGATGGTACCCAGTCTTCAAATCTATCTTTTTGAAATAAAGAGCTCTGCTCAAATAGTCCATAATATCATCCATCCTAGGCAAAGGAAATCTATACTTGATGGTGATCATGTTGATAGCACAAGAATCTATGTACATTCTCCATTCTTCTTTAGTGCTAACACTGCTGATACAACACATGGACTCAAACTCTCTTGAATCAACCCCTTCTGCAAAAACTCATGAACTTTCTTGTTCAACTCTTCACTTTATGCTAGTGTCATTTTGTGCATTTCCTTTTTTGGAAAACTGGCTCTTAGAACTAAATCCATCTGGTGACTAATCTTCTTCATTGGGGGCAATCCATCAAGTATATTATCTGATACAATATCAAAAAACTCTTCCAATATATCTGCAACTTTTGTAGGCACCTCCTCTACTTATTCTCTACTATCTTTATGAATTATAGAAAAACACATATGCTCATGTTTTATACCTTTAAGAAAGTCTTTTCCATCAACAAAACATATTTTGGCAGTACTACATACCTTTTCTTCTTTATCCTTCAAGTGCTTCAACTTATGTTTCACTCCATCCTTAGCTAGAGTGTAGGTATTTTCTCACCCATCATGTACAACATGGCTATCAAACTACCATGTCCTATCCAAAAAAATATGACATATGTTCATAGGTATGATATCACATAGTACATCTCTTGGTAGCTTCAAATCTTGAACTTCATTGAGCACTACTCATTGACCATAACCTTGTGGTCATCTTGCACCCAAGCAATATGGTATGGATGCAAGTGTTTCTATCTCTTTAGCTTCAACTTGGTGACCATCACTTCTGACACCAAATTGTCAGTACTTCCTCCATCAATGATCACATCACACCACTTATCTTCACAACTGCACCTTGTGCAAAACAAACTCCTTCTTTGATTAGGTTCATTCTCACCACTCAACAAGACTTTTCTGTTAACTAGGACTTCTCCTCTTTCAACATCTTGAGAATGTGAGGATCTAGCATCTTCATCATAATGTGCAACTCTCACCTAACCTTCTATTCTTTGATCTATCCTTCCTTGGCACTGGGTATATTCAAATGCTCTATGCCTTTCTTCTCTGTAGTGAAAACATTTTCCATGGAAGCCTCCTCTTCAAGATCCTTGTCCCCTACCTTTTCCTCTCTAATATCTTTTGTTCTGATCATGGAAATGATTGGAATTGTTTCCCCTTTGGTTTTGGTTTCTATTTCACACCTCATCCTTGTTCTTTTGATCATCATTATGGTCTCCATAAGATCATCTATCAAATCTTCCACTACGACCTCTTCCACTATTCTTATTATCAAACTTCTTGCTCAATTTCTCCTCAACTCTTAGGGAAAACTAGTATGCCTTCTCAATACTGCTCATTTGAACCAGACTTAGCTTATCCTAAATTTTTGGCCTTAACCCATTAAGATAACAGGTGACTTTCTCCTTATCAGCTTCTACATGACTAGTTCTAATGAGAACTTGGTAGAACTCTTTAGTATACTTTTGAACAAATTTTCCCACTTGCTTCATTCCTTGCATCTTCTTCAATAGATCAAGCTCATAATCCATAGGAATGAATTCTCAATTTATTTTAGCTATCATCTAACCCCATCTAGTGATTTTTTCCTTTCCCTTTCTATTTCACTCCAATTGAACCTCTTGCCACCAAATCTTGGCATGTCCCTTCAATTTTGCCTTTGCAAACTTGACCCTATCCGGATCCTCAATATCTTCATACTCAAAAGTACTCCTTTAGTTCATTGATCTAATCAATTAGCTCTTTTGGGTTAAGATTTTCTAAAAATGTGGGAACCTCAAGCTTAGGTCTTTTTCCAATCTTGGAGATGGCCGTAAAAAGCCTCTCTTCCTCTAGATTTAGAACTGCCTCTACTTTGACATTTTCTTCTACTTCGTCATGATCATCACTTTCATCTATTATTGGAAGATTTGTTCCTCTTCACATTTTATCTTCTAATGCTTTCATTTTCCTTTGGAGGGCTTAGAAACCCTCAGGTGTAACACCTATAGCTCTTTTTCCATGCTCTCTTTCAGGAGGGATTTTCACGATTTTGCTGAAACCCTAGTGCAAACTGCCTCACAATCGACAATCTATGTACATACTCAACCCAAACCATGGTCCTAGTGTGAATTGCCTCATAGTCAACGATCTTTCCACACACTCAAGAACTCTAGCTCTAATACCACTTAATGAAGGGTGCTCCCCTTAATACCATAAAATCATAACAAAAACAAAGAAAAAATAGAAAATGCGAGAACAAAATATGGACTTCTTATTCTCTTTACAAATGTGGAATTACAAAAATTCATAAGTACAATATGCTAACCCACATGGGCACCTTTAGTACAATAATTTGCAAGACAAGTTGTGAACTATCACCCAAAGTTGTCTTAGACAATGTTTAAGCCTTTCTTAAATAGGCAGTTTTATGCCGCTCGGGAAGGTTCTAGATGTTCAAACTTAATACCTAGGGCCAACAAACCCTAAAAATACGCATAGAGTCAGCCAAAAACATCTTTGACAAATTATTTTAGAAATTTTGGTGGCCCAACTTTTGAAGGCCATAACGCATGAACCGTTGCTTTGATTGGCTATTATAACCACTTTTTGGAAATGTTAGCTACTGATCGATAGGCTCAAAACCACACTAGTGCCCTTCTGTTGAGTTTTTGGACCTCATTCGGGCACTCTAAGGCCTCCAACAGTGAGCCTGAAGATTTTTCTGCAAATTTTTCCACCAAAAATATGTAATAACTTCTCTCATACTTAAGCTAGAGTAATGAAATTTTTATGGTAGACTGATATCTCTAAAATGAACCTTCATGTAGAAAATGAGAACATTCCAAGCTCATATGAAAAACTTACTAAAAATAGCAAGTTCCCATAAATAGTAACCACCCTGTCTACTAGTCCTTATTAAAATAGAAAAGACTAAAAATAAAATATTTTTGGGTGATGCAAGATTGCCCTTACACACAAGATGCTCTTGTATCAGACATGGAATTAGTTTTCAATCACATCATGACTATAAAGCCTAGATTTGAACATTTAAAGGAACTAGACCTATTTAAATATAATTTCTATCATGAGTTAGATAGAGATGAGTGGACACAGATCATATTGAGTAGGATGCATGATGGTAAACTATGCATGCAAGACAATGTAATTGATATTTCTATAGACCTAATTCATGAGGTAACTAGTCTTAGTAAACAAGGTAGTTTAGATAGGTGAGAAAATGATCAAGCTAAAGTAGTGTATAATGGGAAGGCTATGGTGATTGACACCATCAAGCAAGATGATGTAAGATTTTTAAGTAGAATCATTGCCTATTTTGTATGTGCAAGCTCAAAAATTGATGAAATTTTAGCTAGATTCATCTATGCAACTTATAAGATATGTGTAGAGAAGGAACAAGTGAACCTTAGTAAAATTCCAAGAATGCAACTCTTTGAAAACCTAGAAAAGATCAAGAGGACAAAGAATGGTGTGTTTAGATTTTAGTCATTAATCAATCACATGTTCTTTCACATACTTAAAAGATTTCCTTATTTATTAGTCACCAAGATAATGAGAAGTAACATATGTACAATGGAGAAGATCATAGAAGTATGCAAAAGGCATCCTAGAAATAAGATATTGGACAATGGCAACTTGATAATCATAACATTTTAGAATGAAATGAAATAGAGATTTAGAATTGCATCTACAATTGTAGAGATATTTAAGGAAGACATTTACATTTTTGGTTGATATAGATTATACCTATATTCAAGTAGTGGAACCTCGGGAAACATTTTTTGATCCCTTGGGTTATGAATTAAATGATGATATAGTAGTTATTTACATTAATTTAATTATTGAAGTTAGAGGAAGATAAAATAGAATATATATTTGGTGCCTATGATGAGATTACCCAGTCATCTCATCAAGCATCCTTGGAGAAGGCATCACATAAGAAAATAGAATCTATTATGAAGAAAGCACTATTAGTGGCTAGAATGACTGAGAGTGAGTATGAGGCTATAAGGAAAACTCTAAAGCAAGGAATACTAAATATACAACCTTTATCAGTATATGTTGTAGAGATATCTTTGAAATAGAGCATTCTATATGCAGTAGTGTCAGATGTGCAACCTAGCAAGCCTAAGAGAAAATTTGAGAGATTGGTGGAAGTAGAGACTACTAAGACAAATAGGGTAAAGCAACAAGCCACTGGATTAGGGAAGAGACATAAAAAAATTTTGACAATCATTGAGCCCAGTGATGAAGAGGAAGAAGAAGAAGAGATTAAGCAAGAAGAGATAGTGAATCCATCAAAGCAATCAGAAAGCAAAGCTTGATAGCCTTGGAAGCCAAAGATAGAGAAGATCAATATAGCTATTGCTAATGGAGGTAACTTTGTTCAAATGAACAAATTTTATGAATTGTATAACATTTTTGAGAAAGATTAGATTGATATATCTAGTGTGAGATATATTAGATCAAACAATATGAAATTAAAAGATACTGAGGGTGTAGTAAACTAAAAGTTCTATGATAGACTCATTGAGAAGAAGAAACCTACAAGAGAAGATCTAGAACTTCAAAAGTCTATGCTTAGAACTATTTGCAAGATTGATGATGAAGAAGAGATTAAAATATTGTTGAATAATCTCGCACAATATTTGAGAAATAAATTGAGACCATTTTTGTTTATGGTTGGTGAAAAAGATAAACTAAGAAGTGAGACAGATGTTGATAGAGTCAAAGACAAAATCTCCTCCAACACCTAGAACCTCAGAAGTGTCAGTAAGTGGTGACACTATTCAAATTGATCAGACTAATGTTACCATTAACATTGATGATACCAATACATTGGAAGGCTCCAAACTTAATGAACTAGATACTAAGGATATTAAAGATAAACTAAGACAAATTATATAGGAAAAGAGGCTACTTGAAGAAGAGAAGAATAAAATAGAGGAAAATGAGAAGAAGAGATTGGAAGAGAAGAGAGGAAAGGAAAAAGAAAGAGAAGGAAGAGAGAAGAACAAAAGAGGTAGCTAAGAAACAAAGGAAGAATGATACTAAACTATCTACTTCATCTACTTCACTCTCTCTTGTCAGTTTAGCTATTGATGATGATGATCAAATAGATTTGATATCATCCCTGACAAAGCTTATTGAGAAGAATAGGAAAGTGAAGAGCCTATAGAGAACCTTAATTGAAGTTATTGATAGACTACACAATACCTTGGCAATATGACACACCAAATCAGATCCTAAATAAAGGGCATAAGTGGTCTTGAAATCATTTGATGAAGAGTTAAAAAAAATATTAAATGTTGTAGAAGCAAAGGCACATATTTAACATGATGCTAACTTGTTTAGCAACATCTGCTAAAACATTAAAAATGATTTGATTAACTTGTATCAAGGAAATTTGAAAATGCCAATAGGATGGAAAAACTTTGTATGTCAAGATTACCTTATCATATAAGTTAACCAAGGAAATCAACAATTAGATAGAAGGAAAGATGAATGAGCTAGAGGCTTTATCTAGCTAGATCCAGCATCCATCTTGCAAAATTGATGATTTTGAAGGACAAGTGGCCAGTATCCACAATGACATTAGGAAAATGGAACTTCAGAGGGTACAAATTTTGAAGAGTTTATCAGATTTTAGAGAGTCTATTTCTCTAAAAATATCTTTTGTTGAGAAAAAATTGGAGGAATGTGTCAAGGCCAAGGACAAATATTATAACTTTTTGTATTCAAATCTTAATACAACTAAGATTGCATCATATGCTCTATGTGAAATTCTCACCTTAGTTGAATCCACCAAGAATACATGGACTAAGGGTATGGACAGACTAAAGGAAAAATTTGATGATTTCATGAAGATCATATTAGCATAAAGAAGGAAAATATTTTTGATAGTTTTGGATAGACTTCTGACATTTTGACCTTTTTCATTGATGTCAAAGGGGGAGTAATTGTAGAAAATTGGAATGTACTTGAATTGTCAAAGAGGAGAATAATATAAGTACATAATGTGAAACATATTGTAAGGGAAGCATATGTAAAGTTGGACAAATTGTAATAGATGTAATGTTATATGTTTATTTTTGTTGTGTTAAAGTTTTTTTCACTTAGCCAATTTTACCTATTTTCTTTCCATTAATGCCAAAGGGGGAGATTGTTGACAATTGGATAATAGAAATATGTAATTTTTGTCATTTATGGCAGCACATGATGTACATGCTCATAGGAAACCTTATAAATAAAGATACTTAGTGTTTGGTAATTAGAAAATTGTCTAAGTATAGAATTTGGTTTACAATAATATATTGTTTTGTTTATAACTTGTTGCTAATGTGATATTATGACTAAAAAAGTTAGATGGAGATAGTGTATAACCTCAAAAGTTAGTACAAACTGTACAGAATAGAGATAATCATGTTTTAGTGAAACAAGATAGCAAAATTGAAGAAAAGGTTTATTTTGTTTACAAGATAATTACTTGTCCAATTAGGGATGACATCCTAGATGATTTCTCTAAGTTGGAAAAGTGGATTGTGGTCTTATTTGACCCAACAAATTTTTTTGTAAAGGCATGGTATTTATTTAAAGGATATATTGTGACATGAAGTGTGATTGCAAGTGTTATCTTGTAATTGTGACTGTATGTGAACTTTTGTGAAAGTGATATATGCAAAGTTTTATATGAGCTATTTTGTGATCCAAGATAAAGCTTAAGATAAGAGATCAATCTAGGAAGAAGTTATAGTACCTATATTCTAGAAGTCTAATTACTGGTTTGGGCACTGAGCTCTTCTTGTAATTGGAAGTGCATGTTTGGGTAGTGGCTCATCTTGCATCTACTGTACCATAAATCCTAATAGGGTTGGAATCTCCTAATAGGGATTCAAAGTCTCCTAATAGGGGCTCGTTGTACTAAATTTTCTCATTGACTCCTAACATGGTCCATCCTCTAACAAGGACCTTATATATTAGTATATTACCTAGTGGGTATCATCCCCATTGGGGTTTTCCCTTGGTGAAGGTTTCCCTAGTTAACAAAATATGGTGTTATGAGTTATCCTTTTTCATTGTTAATGTTACTATTCAACATTACTTTACTGCTTTGTTATGCATGGTGTAAAGTAAGAAATAATATCTAGTTGGCAACCAAAGTTTGTAGATTACTGATTCAACCCCCCTAGCCCCCCCTCCCTAGTAATCCCTATTTTTAAAGGGTTGCCAACTAATATATAAAGGAAAATTTAAGGGGGAATTAGTAAGTATTTTCTCTCAATTTGATCATTATAATAATTAGGAAAGGGATAACAAAGATCATATATGTTCCAAAAATATTAAAATTATTAAAGATGCTTCCCATATGAGATTTTTTTTGGGAAAATAGATTAACAACAAAGGAATGTCTATGATGATTTCTTAGAGCAATTAGGTGGGTCAACTAATGATGTTGTGCAAGGTAAAAAAATTAGTCCCTATTACACCTTGTCTAGAATATTTTAAGGGTTTATTTGATAGAGGGAATTGGACATAGGACACATAAACCAATAAGAGTGGGCTAAAACTTTTCAAGAAGTGGTTTTCATAGAGAAATCATTTTTCTCCTCACAAGAATTTTTGGAATTTAAAAAATTGGTCATGGCTAGGGTTTTATGGATTCATATGTTTTAACCCTAGTAGCTAAAATATATGACCCCATTTCCTAATGTGTTATGGATGTAGATGTAAACTGTAAGGATATGGTAAGACCTAAGGAAATTTGTGAAGTTTTCATGTTAGAACCTTTCTCTAAATATCATGAAACTATTAATTTTCAAAAGTTGGAGAAAAATTTTGCAGCTCAAAAATTTTACATTAGGAATGAACCTTTAAGATAACACTTGGAAACTATTGGAATCTCAACTTTGATAGTCCTCAACTCTAGAACCATTCCTAAAATAATTCTTCAACTACAATGCCATAGAGGTATATATGTCTTTGTGTAAGGTTTTTGGGGACGATTAAGAAATCCATATGCTCGTCAGTTTTATGTATATGATGGTTTAGATTCTTATCTTTGGAGTAAATGCTATCTTTGATTTTGATTCTTTTTTGGTTGAGGAAATTCACAATAGATTTATTGGAATAAATAAGGGAAAGTTTAATAAACTTTTTGATTGGTATTCAATGTTAATGCACATGTTTCTTTTCAAGGGAGTCATCTATTTTGATGAAGGAATGCATTTAACCATAGTGCAATATGATGAGAAACTACTAGTTCAATTATGGAGTGTAGATATGTCTTGGGATAGGGAGGATGCCATTTTTGTGAGATTTGATAGATATTTTGCATCAAAACTAAGAAAAGTGTTGTCTCATGACAACCTAAGGATCCCTAAAGTATTATTAGAATTCATAAGGACAAAGGATTTTACTCTGAGATGAAAAGTTTCCAATGATTGGTGTGATATTATTTCATAACTTGTTTCTACTATTTTTGGAATTTATGATCTCTAGGGGACACTTCATGTTTTTCCTTATCAATTCCCTTTTAAGGTTGGTATGGAAAAATATTTGTGGAAAATTGGTGGTTTGGATGAGGCTGATCTAATAGGAAGATTTAGGGCAACCCTTTTGCCCTCTTATACTATTATTCATTAATTTTTTATCACCAAAGGAGGATGGTTATTTCTTTATGAATTTCTAAACCCTTATAAGATGACTATGTCTCATGAAATATTTTATGACCCTGAAGGTTTTTACAAAATGTTCAAAATAGGAACTAAAGAAAAGATCATGCTCATAAGTTCTACTATCCTTAAGATATCATCAAAAATGAGTTTTCCTTGCAGGAGCAAGAAGCAAAGAAAGAAAAGTGGAGGGTTTACATTTAGGTGCTTGAGTTTATTAATGTTTTTGATAAATAATATTACCCCTTGGTAGATGCAAAGACATTTGGTGATAAGATAAATAAATTAATGACATTCTTTACTAAAATTATGGAGGCAATGAATGAAAAGAAGGCTACTCTAGTCCAATCATATCCTGATCAATCCAAAGAAATAATTACGAGATTACCTTTCACCCCTACCATAAAACCTAGTCAATATGTCACTAAGAGGAAAGTAGGGTATGATATTGTTACGGTAAAAGAATATATAGGCAAAAAAGGAAAAGAGATGATTGCCTTCCATTCCAATGAGGTAAATGCACTCCCCCTACAATAAATAAGATTCATTCATTTGAAGAACATCATTCTAAACCTACATTGAAGAAGTAGAGGATTGGAGGAAATATTGCATTAGGAAGTGATGAATATACACCATCTCAATGCCCTCTCCATTGTGAGAACAAATAGATCTCAATAGAGCAACTGATGCATTTAGGAAGCTAGGGTGATGCTCTTGTTATTGCTTGTTAGTTGGAAGAAGGGATGCTAGAAGAGTCCCCAATTCCAACCATGAATTTAACTATGAGTGATTTCAAAGGGAAGGAGCCATATCTTGTTGTTAAATAGGCTTACAAAAGGTTTTTGTTTGATGATAGTTTTATTAAATCTAACTCTCTCATCTAGTTTCTTTGGAGATCAAATATTTCAAATTTTGAGGAAAGATGTAATAAAGAGGAATTTTTTGTCCAAGATGAGATTAGGTCAAAGATGATGTAAGAGTTTGGTAAAATTACTTTAGAGGAAGGAAGAATAATGATAAAATAAGCTGGAGTACAAATTCTTCCAAATTGTGATATTGCAGATGCCATGGTATTTGATTTTTTTAGAAAGGAAACAAATACCATGTATAAAATAGAAGAAGATTCTAGGAAAGACTCTAGAGGAGTCAAGTTCATTGAGGACCATGTTTCCTTAGTTTTGTGGTCATTGTAGAAAATACATAGATCTTGGCCAATGAAAAAGTCTAGCACACATGTAATGAGAAGCTTGATTGTGAAAAGGGTCAAAGATACTTCAAATGAAGAAGTTTCTTCCATGAATAAAGAGAAAATATATTTTGCATTGGAAAAAACAAAGAAGGAAACACAAAGGATTAATGAGCTATATGCCAAGTATGAAGAGGTTCTAGCTACTTATAATGAAGAAAGAAAGAAAATAATGGAGATTGAAATAAGGCTTGCCAGTCATGAAAGTCAACAAGTTAAACATTTAGAAATAGGGGAGTCTTCTTAGAATATGGTTGCATAATCATCTACACCCCCACCTAGACTAGTCCAATTTTTGAAATTCCAAAGACCCCACTACATCAAGGAGAAAATAGTTAGGATGGATTAGAAGAAGAAAGGGTAGGCTCAAAGTTCCAGAATTGGAAGTATTAAAATGATATGAGGTTAAGATCAAAGATACACTTTTGTTTCAAGCTGACTGAGGTAATTGAGAAGTTTTTCACTTTAGAATGTCTAAATTGATGGACATGTGGGTTATTGTTAATAAAAATGAGGCTATGCTAATGCACATTTTAGATAAATGGATTGATAGAGAGAAATAGGTAATCATTTTGTGTGTCAATGTAATTGATAACATAGATAATAATACATTGATTGAAAAAACATATGATCAGACAATTGATTTATTAGATTTTGGTATAAAAAGAGAAATATTGTAGAGATATATGAAAGGATGTTTCTCCAGATATGCCAAAAAAATTTTTGATCTTGTCCCTCTTGTCATAAAAAGAACAACTAGTATTATGCTGAAAGAAGTATGGATAAATGAATTGGAGGAGGTTTTGGGCCCATGAATGATATAATAAGTAAGGAGGATAGTATCTTATTTACAAGAATAGTTGAAGAAATCTTAAGCATCCAAATATTCTTTGATTCTTTCAAGTCTGAGATTAAAGGGTAAATAGAATGTGAAAGAATATTATGATGAGGGAGAGAGAGATCATTGATTTTAATTGGCCAAGTGATTTTTTTATATGAATGGTTGTTAAAGTATTCCCCAACAATCAAGGACCCATAGATGGAAGCAAAGAAGTAGGAATAAGATGAAGAGGAAAAGATGTCACCCAATGACCCATAGAAGAGACAAAAGAAGAAAAAATATAGGTGGTTATTGATAATCCTGACCAAGAAGAAACCAAATAATGTAATTCCCCACTTGGAGATCCTTAGAACAAGGATTCAATAATCCAATCACCAACGGATCTCCAAATGCCACTACTAACCAAAAATGACAAACCATAGAAGAATACAAATAATTTCAAATAAGAAACATTCCAAATTTTGAATTCAAAATCCCAAACCAAGGGATTCAAGAACACAGTCAAATCATCTCTTAAAAACTTCTGGACAAACTAAAAATTTCTCGCTATTCACTTGGACAGGTTTTCTTAAAAACTTTTGGACAAACTAAAAATTGCTCGCTATTCACTTGGACAGGTTTTCCCTAAGACTCAAGTGACACTTTCATGCAACATTATGCAACACATTCCAGTATCATATGACCTTTCTAAAGAAGGTGTGTGATACTTTCAGGTTCTAGATGACACTTCTCCCTAAGACATGTGATACTTCATAAGTATCATATGATCTTTCTTCAAAGGGCCTGCAATATTTAAAGTATTGCACAATTGCTTTCCTACGGGTATGCAATACTTTCCAATATCACACAATCCTTCTTCTTTGGGTGTGTGATACTTTAAAATATCACCCAAGGCTAATGCATGGTCATCCAAGAGCAACAAGAAATGTTATAAGGACAAACCAAGGGATAAAATGGGAAGTCATAACCTCCACACTGGGGAATATTATATTCATAGTCAAGGCATAAAAACTCAAACAACTATGAGATAAAAAAAATGCATATAACCATATAACATAGTAGGGAAGGGAAAGAACTGAAATAAACATTACAAATTACTAAAATAACAAGCTAAGTTCACAGTTTTTCCCAACCATAATAGCATCATGAAACTTTGAAGGTCCTAGCTATCCCCCACACACATAACATCCCAAACTACCAACTAGATAGTCAGAGCTATCTTATAAGGACATCACTACTAAAGTGCAATAACATCATAAGAACAAGAAATCTAAAATGCTAAAATAAGCAATATATATTGCAACCAAGAAGATAACATCATTTAATCATATGCTAAACATCATAATAAGGGAATGAGTCACTAAAATAACATCATCTAAACATAATATATAAGCATTCCAATGAAAACATACTTTGAAACCCAAAGTACCAAGTGAAAACATCCAACAATGGTCAACTAGGAAAATAGACCATCTCTATACACAGGTCACTAGTAGTGGTATAGGTAGCTACACCTCCAAACTATGTGAAACTTGTAGGTCCACTCTTGCCATGCTAATGGAGATAATGATCTAAACACAAACACACTCAAATAAAATGTCCATGGCTAACACTCATGCAAGATCGTAATGATGAATGAAGTAAAGATCATGAGACAATGCAAGTATTACAAGTCCTTGTCAGATACTCAATGGGTTAATATGTAGGGGATGAAATCATGGAGAGTCACATGATATTAAATAGGTCACACTTCCCAATAGAAGGATAAAATTTAGAATATTTTTATTACCTTAAGTTTTATTACCACTCACAAATTTTATTTAGTTATCACTTGATTAAAACTTTTACACGCAAACACACTGGGCATGGACACCAAGCTCTAGAGATAGAAGCCCCCTCCATATGCTACCTTACCCTACCCATGCTCATCCACTAATGAGTGCCCATATGCATGCATATTTGTAACCCAACCCCAAATGATCATAACTCCCAAAAGTACCACGGAAGATCAAGCCTTACTTGTCACCTGACAAATGCATGTGAAGGTTCTCGTATGTGGTGCACCACCATCACAAATATCATATCATAATGACTAGATGAAAGCACAAGAAAAATATCATTCAACTAAAAAAAACTCAAGAAGATGGATTCTACACAAATCCCAAGAATAATAAAATAATACATCATGAACTCACTCAATTGGCCTTAATTAGGGAGTATGGATTCTACATGAATCCTAGTATCCATGAAATAACAATAAGGTCCAAAAGAAATAATAACACTAGGTATTTAAAATCACTCAACCAAACACAAAGTCATGAGTACATATGTGGTACACATCCCAATACAACATAAAAGTTCATAAATGGTCTAACTAGCATCCCAAAAAATTTCCATGACCAACATCATGCCAAGAAATCCCAAGAAAATAGGACGGTACACAAAATGAGGTCAAAAACCCAAAACTCAAAAAACTTCAAAAATAAAACCCATTTTGTCTTAAGACACAAAAGCCAAAAAAATCCAATAAAATATGTGTATGTAGTCTATATACAAAAATGACTAGCATCACAATGCAAAACCCCCAAATTCTCATCCCAAAAAATAGGGAAATGCTCATACCTACCCAACTAGGTAGAGATAGCATATTGAAATGGAGGGGAACTCTAGTTCTCAAACTCCTAACAAAGAGCTACCAAAAACAAAAGTAAAAATGGAGCTGAAACAATAAAATGGGAGAGCCCTACCTTATAGTGAAAAGAGAAAAAAGAGAATCTAAACCATAAAATTAAAATTTTGGAGAAGTAGCCAAAAATTGTAGCAATCCAAGGTCTCCCCAAGCTGGTGTTGAGAATAGATTGAAGAAGATATTGTTAAAGAAGGAGATTATTTAGAACAAATTGATATAAGTATGATAAATATGTTTCAAACATTGTTTTGTCACTAATGTCAAATCTACTATTTGTTGGTAAGACAACTACATATATGATTTATGTACTATCACTTATTTGATTGATGGAGAGGATTTGATCAAAAGATATAACAATAACACTTAGAGGAAATGTTGAGGTATGATTATGTAAAGGAGTACAAAAATAAACTATGATAGTGATAACATGATGTATTGATAATATAATTAAGGTTACAAAGGTTGGTTACACTAAGCAAGTTTAAAATAACAAGTTAAAAAAAAAATTGTCTACCAAACTTGACTAAGTGGATAGTAGGTGCCAAGAAAAGTTAGTACAAGCCAAAAAAAAAAATTAGTTGGAATCGAGTAAAAGTCTATTCTAGTGTATGCCGAAAAAAAAAATAGTGGATGTCAAGTAAAGTTTAGTTCATGCCAAGCACCAATAAATTTTAGTTCATGTTGATTGATTTTATAGAGCATGCCAAGTAATGTAGTATGTACCAAGCACCAGAAGCAAGTTAATGCCACGTAGCTAAATTATTTGAAAGATCATGAATTTGATGGATCTGAGCTGACAAAGTTTAATTTCATGGATTATGTGAACCAAATGGAAGATAAGATTGATGAGTTGGTGGCACAAAATTCAAGGTAAACCATTTTGAGGTGAAGTCAAGGAGGATTCAAGGAGAAGTTTCTAGAAGAGATATGAAATGAGGGATAAATTCATTATATCCTACCTAATTTACCTAACCATAAATTGGACAATGGAGAATGAGTGGTAAAAGATATTAATTTCCTATTTATAGGGATGGCTGGTCAGAAGAAAAGGTTATCATGTGGAAGAACCTAATGAAGAGAAGGATTCAAGGGTTTTTCTTCATCAAGTAACCTAAGATAAGAGGTTGCATTGGCATGTTAAGAAGGAAGGATTAAGGGTATGAATGCTTGAAGGATAAACAAGCTATCAAAGCTAAAATGTGTGAAAGTCAAGTAGAATGGAGGACTAAAATAGAGATCTATAATCTACAAATGAAGTTGTAAGTTGTTATCAGATCAAGCCTTATTGTTACTCTCTAATAATTATATCAATCTAGCATAAAGCCCTTTAGACTAAGTTTGACCTAACAATCATTCATAAATCCTTTAACGAGGTGAAATTCCAAGTGAATGGTCTAAAGTACTCTAACAAGGCTTACTCCTAATAGGGTGATTGATCCTTTAACAAGGTCACATTTTACAATTTGTATTGTAACCTTTAATGAGGTTGGCCTTTTATAGGGCATCACTTCAGAATAGTGAAAAAGAGTATCATGTTACTGGTGGTTTTTCCCAAATTGGGTTCCCACATAAATCATTTTTTCAAATGTCTTGTTAAATCCATTATACTTCATGTTTACATTTTTGCAAATTGATTTAATAGTAAACTATAAGTTTTAAGTGAGTGCATAATCTTATGGATGCATGCATGATGATAAATGTTTTACGGGTTCACTAAGCTATGAAAAGTTTTATTTATACATCTGGACCTTGGATAATTGATTCACCCCCCCAATCTATTATTCAAAAGTATTCCAACAATTAGTATTATAGCTATCTACTTAAGGAGACTAGTTTGAAGGTAATAGAAGCACAAAGATCAAGATGTCAAAAACATAAGTACCCAAGCTAAATAGATATAAATTTCCTACATGGAAAAGTTTGATGAACCTACACCTTAGAGGACTTGGAGATCATGTAAAATCTGCCATTATTGCTGAGCATGTTGATCCTACTAGAGCCCCAACAACTAAGGATATGAAAAAGGAGAAAGAATACAACCAAGCAATGCTGGAGATAGTTATGCTAAATTTGATGATATAAAAAGTCTTGACAGTGTAAATAAAATGTGGAATGCCTTAACCACTATCTATGAAGGAGACACTAATGTTCTAAGAGAAAAATCTAAAAGTCTCAGAGGTAAGTTTGGTGATATGAGAATGGAAGAAGGTAAAAATATTGCTCAATATGTCACAAGGATAAAAGAAGTTGTTAATGCAATAACAGTAGCTACTAGAAAAATAGATGATGATGCTATATTAAGCAATGTTTTAAGAACACTTCTACATATATATGTTATTAAAGTTTCTACAATTTGTAATGCCTTGCCAAGGGATCCAAAGAATTTCACTAAGTTTGCCAAAAAAATTTTTTTTTTTAAACATGAAAGATAAACCATTCACAACATATGTGGAAGCAATAGTAACATCCAACTGAAGTAAACATAACATAACATAACAGATTACATTCTTTAAAGATCCCTTGACGTTGAATTACTTCTAATCATAACTATCCATCTAACATCACATCCTTAACAATGATACATCCAATGTTCTTAAACAATATACAAGTGTCCATTTTAGATTGCTCAATTATCCACTATACATGTTACAAGGTATGAAAAGCTTAAAAGAATAAACATCTATGTAAATAAAGTACATCATCATCCAATATTAATCCATCCTAATGAAACCATAAACCATACATGATACATCATCATCATAAAGATATAAACATCCATCATAAAAGATAACCATATAACACAAACATAAATAAGTAAGTGCACAGTTCCTCCCAACCGTAAATAGCATCATTAGACCATCATGGATCCTAGCCATTCCTCTGTGCATAACATTCCAAAGCACCGAAGGGATCATCAGCTATAAACATAGTAGGAATGTCACTCCTAAAAACATCCTACTAACATGCAAAGTAAAGCATAAGATACCATCAACTAACATATGCAAATCATCAATACAAGAACATACCAGTAAATACATCCATCATAAGCTATATGATCTATCATAATGATCCAAGAACATAATGAAGATAAATACCAACCAAGAATACTCCAGCCATGATGTCTCAATGGATCTCAAATGATAAGAGTGATAAAACACTACCACCCGACCACGTGGAACCTAAATGGTCCACTCCCACCATGCTAAGGAGATAATCTCAAGTCCCAAATAGGCTATCCAAATCACATAACACAAATCTCTATAGTCCAATAATCCTAAAAGTATACTAACTCAAAGGTTCCATTCACACAAAATCGACTTCCAATTCCCAGAGGCACACAATGACATGTAGGAAACCTACTCTGCAAGTAGTAAAGTGTCATCACATTTATCTCGTACAAGTTACCCTGGCAGTTAGCTAAACTCCATGGGTCCATACAGATTTCATGTGGCCACTAGTATCTTCTCATATTGACGAGGCATACTATGGAATGCAAGGTCGCAACCATGTGTCTCACTACTCCCATTCCAGCCTGTACAAGCGCTCAAGGCATGGGCGAGAACCAAAACAACTATCTTTTTAGGTTCATTTAATCCCCATTTAGTGTAAATGTTATCACTTATTAACCAAACTTACAATGAGTTACCCTTGTAGCCACTTAGGGCCCCGACTCCCATTGCAAGCCACTTCCCGACACTACAAGTAGATAACCTACCCTAAAGCTCATGGAATCATAGATCACCACAGTCCTATACAAGCGACTGTAAAGAAAATCCAAAAGATAATCCATAAAAAAAATCATCAAATTTCCACAATAAGAATCATCAAATATCCATGATAAAAGCATCAAATATGCATAAAAGCATCAAATCTCCATGAGCAACATCCATAGAAAATCATGACCACAACAGTTCTCTATTGGCAACTGAAGGCATCACTGATAATCATAAGTATCCATTGGTTCTCAATAACCAAAATAAATCATCACATCCATTGGTTCTCAACAAGCAACCAAGAATATCTCAAAATCATACTGATCGAAGACTCCAAAATGGTTGAGTAAAAATATGACATCATCAAGAATAAATCCACATTTTAGTCCCATCATGGCGACTAGAAAACAAACCAAGGATAACTGATCAATGACTCAAAAATGATTAGCTCAAGTGTCTCAAATACATACATCTCAGCTTCACACATGAAGACTGATGAACAAATACAAACATTTCATAGAGCATACGATCACATAACCATGGTTGGGTTTATAAAGATCGAGACCAAATAAGATCAACATGCCAACACATCTCATAATCCCCTGAGCCTCTAGTAACAACCTAGGACTGGTCAACACTAGTCAACCCAAAACCAAAAACAAGAAGCATATAGAATACACGATGCAAACACATGTTTTGGTTTTTTTATTATCTCATAGTTAAATAATGTGTGGACTTTCATTCTCCATTTTCAAGTGTAGGGGTTTCAGTTTCTATTTTCAAGTATACTTCAAATGTCTAAGTTTCATCATTTGACCTACAAGTCAACCCATTTGTTTCCCCGATAGCATTATCCTTCCATTATCAAGAATTACATTCTAAGAATAACTTAAGGATAAATATTTACTCATTAAACTGATCATCACTGACCTTTAATTAAATTGTCCTTTATATTTAACCATGATCCATATTTTAATTGATTAACTCTTCTTTAAAAGTTACTTCAACTTCCAAAATAAATCAAGGATCATTATTCGTTATCATATAAGAAAGCCAATTATCAATCTTTGAATAAGAATATTATAGCTTAATTAAAATGATCAATTAAATGAATCAATTCTCATAAGTGCACAATCCATGACCTTTCAAAATTCTAATAGTTCTCAATTAAAAACTTAATTAAGTATTACTAAAGTTTGAGTCTTTTAATTTAATTGTTATCATCGCTGACAACCATATAATATCTAAGGTCATATTTCAAGTCATAAGAATAAGACCTATCAACTTGATATCAATACTTTTACAATCTCGTTAAAAGAATTATATCAATTAAATCTTCATTACTTAACTTAATTATTAATTAAATCCAATTAGCTCTAGTTAATTGATTTAATTAATAATTTCACAACCAAACTATCAACCCAATGAGTATTAGTTGACTAACAATAGTTTGTACATCAAGGTCAACTTCAATCCAATACACAAATATTAATAGTTTAATAATAATAATATTAACAAGTTACTTTAGAAATCTTATCCATAATGACTACATTCATCTTTCTTAACGATTTTGTATTAATGATAATCGTTTCCTAGTTAAATCTCTATCGCATTTAATTATATTGACAACTCATTAACTGATTAAAATCATTTATAATCCAAAAACTAATGTCTTTACAAGACTTCAATCGTTTAATAATCTCTTCTAAATTAATTCTAATCAGATTATTCGATATCTATTTAAACTATTTATTATTTATTAATAGTTTGTTAGACCCAACAAACATTAATAAATAAACTAATCACAACTATAAATAGTCGATCTAGAGAATCTTTTCATAAACTTCATTAGTCAATATTTAACTAACTCTTAGTATGATTAAGGTATAACAATAAGATACCTAATAATTCGAACATATTAACATTATCATAACAATGTTATAATGATGTTATAATGTAGAAATGACACATTGTCCAATATCATTAAAATTTGAGTCTCTTAATTTAAAATCATCTTCGTAGTATAAAATTACCATCTCTAAATTATTTAATATATATTAAATGTTATTTAATATTAAGAAAATCCTCCATTCTCTAACAAATTCAATATCTCTTTTTAATTTAATAATAATTAACAAATTATTATTAAATTAATAAACCATACTTATCATTAGTTATTAACATCTATATGCAATTTTTCCAACTTAAGGTATCAACCCCTTATTAATTCACAATTGATTAAATCAATTAATGGAACCTATAATTTGCCAAGCCAAATTATAGTAATAACTCAATTAATCACCTAATTGAATTATTCATGATAATAATATTTTGTTAATATCAGTCATTAATAACTAATTAACAACTTATTAATAATCGTAAAACTAGTAATTAATAATAATACATATAATATTCCATATTTGAAATTTATTAATATCTAATAATAACTTATATGTGATAATCGAAACAATATAAAACGATTTCACATATCATAGAATATAAACATTTTTTTTTTTTAAAAACGTAATCAAAATTAATAATAAAAAATGTCATTTAATATAATTTAAACTAAAATAAAACATCAACGATTTTGAATCGCTACTGCTGGCTTGTGCAACGTGCATAACGCAGGTACCCTACGTACGTAGGTATCCTGTGATACGCAGAGTCGTACCGTCGCCAGCGTTAAGGAGGATGGGGGTGTGGTCAGGGTAAAGCCCGCCCACCCCAATATATATATATATATTTTAAAAATATTTTCAAACAACGTTTTCTTAAAACATTTTTCTATATGCAAATTTTGGATTTTGTAAATAAAGTTTTCTCATTTCGACTTACACAAATATATATACACATATGTATATATGTATATATATATATATGTATATACATACATGTATATATATATATATACAAAATTTATTATCAATTCTCACTGCATTTAAATATATATATATATATATATATATATATATATATATATATATATATATATATATATATATATATATATATATATATATATATATATATATATATATATATATATATATATATATATATATATATATATATATATATATGTAGATTTTACAAAAGAGAACATATATTTAGATCAAAACAAAAAGGGCTTTCCTAAACAAGAATTTTTTTTTCCCTTTAAATAATTGTTTTCTAAACATGATTATTAATCCATCCAATAAGTCTAACTATAAATTTGAAAACATCATTCTCAATTTAATTCTAATTCGAACCCAAACCCGTATGGATCTAATGTCTCTTTAATTGGATCTAGGGTTTTCTAATGTTTTCTTCTCAACCAATAACATATCTAGATACCAATTTCAATTATAGATTCAATCACAAGAGTATTCAGACACATAGACATGATGAAGACAGGAAGAGAAATAGTGCAAAGAGTGTATGTGATTATCACGAGTGCACCTGGACACTGATGCTAATTTTGCCATGCCTCAGAAGTCCATAGAAAATCTTTTCCTTCTCCATCATTCGCAATCCTTCCAAGATCCAAGCCAATCGAATCCTCCAAGTGACTAGAAGGAGCATAGAAGCATATAAAAAAAAATATAAGCATGAAGAAGAATATGAGCTTGTAGCTTGTAGCTTCCATTAAGCTTGTGGCTTCCACAAGGCTTGTCCAAACACACTAGGAGAGCCTCTATTTAAAGGCCTCTAAGATGCATCTAGAGTGTCTCTAGAAACAGCTAGAAGATAAGCATGACAACCAAGCATGAGCCTTCTCCAACCTTCTAGATAAGTCTTAAGGTTGTAGACACCATGTGCTCAAATAAAATGCTAACTTCTAAGTGTAGACAACTTGTGCAAACTTAGAGTGCAAACTCCAGTGTTGTCTACATGACAACTCCCGAGAATTTGCCAACTCCTATGTGAGCAAATATTAAAATAATGCACATTAATTAATTTAATATTTACTTTTACTCTTTCTAATTTAATTTATTTATTTATTAAATCTCATGCACTAACTTTAATAATTCCACTTTTCAATCTTAATATATTTATATTTTAATCACATGAGATCTAGAATCTTTTAATAATTTTAAATATATTTTTCACTTTTAAATTTCATTTTCCAAAACTTAATTGCTAAAATATTTATTAGCTTTAATCATAATATTATTTAGTCATTTATTTAAAAATGAATCCGAAATATATTATTATTAAAATAAATATTGTCATATTCCAAATTTAAACTTTTAACTTTTATTTCACATTTAATTATTTTATTTAATTAATTTCCCAATTAATTAAATAAAATAAATATTAAAATACCATATTAATTTTCCATTAAATTAAACCATTAATTAAATCTTTTAATTAGGCTTAATTAATAAAAAATAATTCAAAGACTCATAAGGTAAAAATATGAAAACTCATCATAGCCAAAATACATACAAAATCAAACCAAGGGTTTAAATCACGAATTACGTCATCCAACGTATTCGGAGGGTACTCAACTCAGATACTTGTCCTAATTTTTCAATTAGAACAAATGGCTTAAGGGTTGGGATTTGGACTTGAGAATTTATCTCCCCTCTCTTATCATTGAGATAATGTGATAGGGTACGCTCATCCTGGCAATTCAGGGAAGTCGATACCCGGTACCTGCAACCTGCATAAAAACCATGCATGTACAAACACAATATATACTAAACTAAATAGGCAATGGCAGGAAGTGGTGCATCGTGTAGATCCCGACTAGCAGGTGACTACGACTCCCTTCCTTAACCACATCAGACACGCCATACAAAAGCAACACGCAAAGCAAACACACACACCATACACATGCAAGTATGGGGTAAGTATCCGTAAGAAAAAACATATGATAATAAATCATCTTACTAATCATCATTATTAACTGAAAGCAATGTAATAATCATCATACATACATGAAATATAAAGTCTAAGTGATCTCATCACATAATAAACTGAATCCATAGCACAATATCTGATAATCCCAAAACAATGCTGCTAACCATCAACATCAAACTAGCCCTAAAATAGTTCAGCAACGATAACAAAATACGAATCAGGGGCAGGCACTACATCCACCCCCCCTAGGATTAGGCTTACTCCTAGAAGCCTACAAGAATGAGAAACTAAGTTACTCACTTTGCGGGTCCCATTGAACCCTTTTCCTCCTGTAGGGAAACATGATACCATTGAGGATATTACAACACCCTTAGAGCAATATGATTCTGGTTTAATGGTAAATCAAAAACCATATCGATCCAACATCATTCATTTAACAACTACTGAAATAGATTCCCTAATATATTCTAAACAAGAGCAATTTAATGTGCACAAAAATAATCAAAGGCATACTACCTTAAAACATAGATAGAACGATACATGTTTTACAACTAGAATAGGTTTCAATTTTCTAGTTTTGCCCATGTTTAGGTTTAAGTAGAATTTTTTTTCATTTTTTGAAAGCTAAGTGTTGAAGTATGCAAGTAATAGTTTTAAGTTCTATTTTAGTTCACCTAGTTTCAAGTTTTCATTTTGAAAGAGATACACATGATAGTTCAAAGTTTTCATTTTGTTCACCTAGCTAACAACTAGTGCCATTCTAATATACCCAGAGCTCCCAATGTTGAAACTTGGGCTTTGATACCAAATGTAATGCCCCGCCAAGGGATCCAAAGAATTTCACTAAGTTTTGCAAACAATTTTTTTTTAAAAACATGAAAGATAAACCATTCACAACATACGCAGAAGCAATAGTAACATCCAACTGAAGTAAACATAACATAACATAATAGATTACATTCTTTAAAGATCCCTTAATGTTGAATTACTTCTAATCATAACTATCCATCTAACATCACATCCTTAACAATGATACATCCAATGTTCTTAAACAATATACAAGTGTCCATTTTAGATTGCTCAATTATCCACTATACATGTTACAAGGTATGAAAAGCTTAAAAGAATAAACATCTATGTAAATAAAGTACATCATCATCCAAAATTAATCCATCCTAATGAAACCATAAACCATACATGATACATCATCATCATAAAGATATAAACATCCATCATAAAAGATAACCATATAACACAAACATAAATAACTAAGTGCACGGTTCCTCCCAACCGTAAATAGCATCATTAGACCATCGTGGATCCTAGCCATCCCTCCGTACATAACGTTCCAAAGCACCGAAGAGATCATCGGCTATAAACATAGTAGGAATGTCACTCCTAAAAACATCCTACTAACATGCAAAGTAAAGCATAAGATACCATCAACTAACATATGCAAATCATCAATACAAGAACATACCAGTAAATACATCCATCGTAAGCTATATCATCTATCATAATGATCCAAGAACATAATGAAGATAAATACCAACCAAGAATACTCTAGCCACGGTGTCTCAATGGATCTCAAATGATAAGAGTGATAAAACACTACCATCCGACTGCATGGAACCTAAATGGTCCACTCCCACCGTGCTGAGGAGATAATCTCAAGTCCCAAATAGACTATCCAAATCACATAGCACAAATCTCTATAGTCCAAGAATCCTAAAAGTATACTAACTCAAAGTTTCCATTCACACAAAATCTAATTCTAATTCCCAGAGGCACACAATGACATGTAGCAAACCTACTCTGCAAGTAGGAAAGTGTCATCGCATTTATCTTGTACAAGTTACCCTGGCAGTTAGCTAAACTCCATGGGTCCATACAGATCTCATACAGCCACTAGTATCCTCTCATACTGATGAGGCATACTATGGAATGCAAGGTCACAACCATGCATCTCACTACTCCCATCCTAGCCTGTACAAGCGCTCAAGGCATGCACGAGAACCAAAACAATTATCTTTTTAGGTTCATTTAATCCTCATTTAGTGTAAATGTTATCACTTATTAACCAAACTTACAACGAGTTACCCTAGCAGCCACTTAGGGCCCTGGCCCCCATTGCAAGCCACTTCCCGACACTACAAGTAGATAACTTACCCTAAAGCTCATGGAATCATAAATCACCACAGTCCTATACAAGCGACTGTAAAGAAAATCCAAAAGATAATCCATAAAAAGAATCATCAAATTTCCACAATAAGAATCATCAAATATCCATGATAAAAGCATCAAATATGCATAAAAGCATCAAATCTCCATGAGCAACATCCATAGAAAATCATGACCACAACAGTTCTCTATTGGCAACTGAAGCCATCACTGATAATCATAAGTATCCATTGGTTCTCAATAACCAAAATAAATCATCACATCCATTGGTTCTCAACAAGCAACCAAGAATATCTCAAAATCATACTGATCGAAGACTCCAAAATGGTTGAGTAAAAATATGACATCATCAAGAATAAATCCACATTTCAGTCCCATCATGGCGACTAGAAAACAAACCAAGGATAACTGATCGATGATTCAAAAATGATTAGCTCAAGTGTCTCAGATACATACATCTCAGCTTCACACATGAAGATTGATGAACAAATACAAACATTTCATAGAGCATACGATCACATAACCATGGTTGGGTTTATAAAGATCGAGACCAAATAAGATCAACATGCCAACACATCTCATAATCCCCTAAGCCTCTAGTAACAACCTAGGACTGGTCAACACTAGTCAACCCAAAACCAAAAACAAGAAGCATATAGAATACACGATGCAAACACATGTTTTGGTTTTTTTATTATCTCATAGTTAAATAATGTGTGGAATTTCATTCTCCATTTTCAAGTGTAGGGGTTTCAGTTTCTATTTTCAAGTATACTTCAAATGTCTAAGTTTCATCATCTGACCTACAAGTCAACCCATTTGTTTCCCCGATAGCATTATCCTTCCATTATCAAGAATTACATTCTAAGAATAACTTAAGGATAAATATTTACTCATTAAACTGATCATCATTGACCTTTAATTAAATTGTCCTTTATATTTAACCATGATCCATATTTTAATTGATTAACTCTTCTTTAAAGGTTACTTCAACTTCCAAAATAAATCAATGATCATTATTCGTTGTCATATAAGAAAGCCAATTATCAATCTTTGAATAAGAATATTATAGCTTAATTAAAATGATCAATTAAATGAATCAATTCTCATAAGTGCACGATCCATGACCTTTCAAAATTCTAATAGTTCTCAATTAAAAACTTAATTAAGTATTAATAAAGTTTGAGTCTTTTAATTTAATCGTTATCATCGTTGACAACCATATAATATCTAAGGTCATATTTCAAGTCATAAGAATAAGACCTATCAACTTGATAACAATACTTTTACAATCTTGTTAAAAGAATTATATCAATTAAATCTCCATTACTTAACTTAATTATTAATTAAATCCAATTAGCTCTAGTTAATTGATTTAATTAATAATTTCACAACCAAACTATCAACCCAATGAGTATTAGTTGACTAACAATAGTTTGTATGTCAAGGTCAACTTCAATCCAATACACAAATATTAATAGTTTAATAATAATAATATTAACAAGTTACTTTAGAAATCTTATCCATAAGACTACATTCATCTTTCTTAACAATTTTGTATTAATGATAATCATTTCCTAGTTAAATCTCTATCGCATTTAATTATATTGACAACTCATTAACTGATTAAAATCATTTATAATCCAAAAACTAATGTCTTTACAAGACTTCAATCGTTAAATAATCTCTTCTAGATTAATTCTAATCATATTATTTGATATCTATTTAAACTATTTATTATTTATTAATAGTTTGTTAGACCCAACAAACATTAATAAATAAACTAATCACAACTATAAATAGTCGATCTAGAGAATCTTTTCATAAACTTCATTAGTCAATATTTAACTAACTCTTAGTATGATTAAGGTATAACAATAAGATACCTAATAATTCGAACGTATTAACATTATCATAACAATGTTATAACGATGTTATAATGTAGAAATGACACATTGTCCAATATCATTAAAATTTGAGTCTCTTAATTTAAAATCATCTTCGTAGTATAAAATTACCATCTCTAAATTATTTAATATATATTAAATGTTGTTTAATATTATGAAAATCCTCCATTCTCTAACAAATTCAATATCTCTTTTTAATTTAGTAATAATTAACAAATTATTATTAAATTAATAAACCATACTTATCATTAGTTATTAACATCTATATGTAATTTTTCCAACTTAAGGTATCAACCCCTTATTAATTCACAATTGATTAAATCAATTAATGGAACCTATAATTCGCCAAGCCAAATTATAGTAATAACTCAATTAATCACCTAATTGAATTATTCATGATAATAATATTTTGTTAATATTAGTCATTAATAACTAATTAACAACTTATTAATAATCGTAAAACTAGTAATTAATAATAATACATATAATATTCCATATTTGAAATTTATTAATATCTAATAATAACTTATATGTGATAATCGAAACAATATAAAATGATTTCACATATCATAGAATATAAACATTTTTTTTTTTTAAAAACGTAATCAAAATTAATTAAAAAAAATGTCATTTAATATAATTTAAACTAAAATAAAACATCAACGATTTTGAATCGCTACTACTGGCTTGTGCAACATGCGTAACACAGGTACCCTACGTACGCAGGTATCCTGCGATAAGCAGAGTCGTATTGCTGTCGGCATTAAGGAGGATGGGGGTGCAGTCGGGGTAAAGCCCGCCCACCCCAATATATATATATATATATATATATATATATATAAATGTTTTCAAACAACGGTTTCTTAAAACATTTTGCTATATGCGAATTTTGGATTTTGTAAATAAAGTTTTCTCATTTCGACTTACACAAATATATATACACATATGTATATATGTATATATATATATATATATACAAAATTTA
Organism: Cupressus sempervirens; assembly: GCA_028749045.1. Classification (NCBI taxonomy): domain Eukaryota; kingdom Viridiplantae; phylum Streptophyta; class Pinopsida; order Cupressales; family Cupressaceae; genus Cupressus; species Cupressus sempervirens. The sequence continues at coordinate 18,093,141 of CM053787.1, read as the reverse complement.
TTATCAATTCTCACTGCATTTAAAAATATATATATATATTTATATATATGTAGATTTTACAAAAGAGAACATATATTTAGATCAAAACAAAAGGGGCTTTCCTAAACAAGAATTTTTTTTCCCTTTAAATAATTGTTTTCTAAACATGATTTTTAATCCATCCAATAAGTCTAACTATAAATTTGAAATCATCATTCTCAATTTAATTCTAATTTGAACCCAAACCCGTATAGATCTAATGTCTCTTTAATTGGATCTAGGGTTTTCTAATGTTTTCTTCTCAACCAATAACATATCTAGATACCAATTTCAATTATAGATTCAATCACAAGAGTATTCAGACACATAGACATGATGAAGATAGGAAGAGAAATAGTGCAAAGAGAGTATGTGATTATCACGAGTGCACCTGGACACTAATGCTAATTTTGCCATGCCTCAGAAGTCCATAAAAAATCTTTTCCTTCTCCATCATTCGCAATCCTTCCAAGATCCAAGCCAATCGAATCCTCCAAGTGACTAGAAGGAGCATAGAAGCATATAGAAAAATATATGAGCATGAAGAAGAATATGAGCTTGTAGCTTCCATTAAGCTTGTGGCTTCCACAAGGCTTGTCCAAACACACTAGGAGAGCCTCTATTTAAAGGCCTCTAAGATGCATATAGAGTGTCTCTAGAAATAGCTAGAAGATAAGCATGACAACCAAGCATGAGCCTTCTCCAACCTTCTAGATAAGTCTTAAGGTTGTAGACACCATGTGCTCAAATAAAATGCTAACTTCTAAGTGTAGACAACTTGTGCAAACTCCAGTGTTGTCTACATGACAACTCTCGAGAATTTGCCAACTCCTATGTGAGCAAATATTAAAATAATGCGCATTAATTAATTTAATATTTACTTTTACTCTTTCTAGTTTAATTAATTAATTTATTAAATCTCATGCACTAACTTTAATAATTCCACTTTTCAATCTTAATATATTTATATTTTAATCACATGAGATCTAGAATCTTTTAATAACTTTAAATATATTTTCCACTTTTAAATTTCATTTTCCAAAACTTAATTGCTAAAATATTTATTAGCTTTAATCATAATATTATTTAGTCATTTATTTAAAAATGAATCCCAGATATATTATTATTAAAATAAATATTGTCACATTCCAAATTTAAACTTTTAACTTTTATTTCACATTTAATTATTTTATTTAATTAATTTCCCAATTAATTAAATAAAATAAATATTAAAATACCATATTAATTTTCCATTAAATTAAACCATTAATTAAATCTTTTAATTAGGCTTAATTAGTAAAAAATAATTCAAAGACTCATAAGGTAAAAATATGAAAACTCATCATAGCCAAAATACATACAAAATCAAACCAAGGGTTTAAATCACGAATTACATCATCCAATGTATTCAGAGGGTACTCAACTCAGATACTTGTCCTAATTTTTCAATTAGAACAAATGGCTTAAGGGTTGGGATTTGGACTTGAGAATTTATCTCCCCTCTCTTATCATTGAGATAATGTGATAGGGTATGCTCATCCTGGCAATTCAGGGAAGTCGATACCCGGTACCTGCAACCTGCATAAAAACCATGCATGTACAAACACAATATATACTAAACTAAATAGGTAATGGTAGGAAGTGGTGCATCATGTAGATCCCGACTAGCAGGTGACTACGACTCCCTTCCTTAACCACATCAGACATGCCATACAAACGCAACACGCAAAGCAAACACACACACCATACACATGCAAGTATGAGGTAAGTATCCATAAGAAAACACATATGATAATAAATCATCTTACTAATCATCATTATTAACTGAAAGCAATGTAATAATCATCATACATACATGAAATATAAAGTCTAAGTGATCTCATCACATAATAAATTGAATCCATAGCACAATATCTGATAATCCCAAAACAATGTTGCTAACCATCAACATCAAGCTAGCCCTAAAAGAGTTCAGCAATGATAACAAAATGCGAATCAGGGGTAGGCACTACACAATTCAAAAATTGAGATGTATACCAAGCAATAATCTATCACTTGAAGGTTTGGTAGGTAGGCTCACTGCTTTTGAGCTATCTAACTTTGATAATTACAAACCTAAATATATTGAATCTACTTTCTAAGCAAAGTTGTCATTTAAGGAACTTGCTAAGAAGAAGAAGAAGAAGAAGAAGAGAACAAAGTATGTGTCCAGTGATAGTGATATAGATGAGAAGGATGTAGAATAACTTGAAACACTACCAGTAAGTAGATTTCACAAAGGTAAAGGAAAGTTTAAGTTACCTATCATTTGTTTCAATTGCAATGAAGTTTGTCATATTGCTGCTAGATGTGCAGAGAAGAAGAACTACAGAGATGGTGACAAGTACAAAAGTAGAAGAGATGAAGATAACAAGGACTACAAAGACAAATGTAATAAGTCTTGCTATATTGTTGAAGAAGAAATAAGAGATGAATCTGATGAACATGATGATGAAGTAGCATATGTTGCAATGAAAGATGAAGCTGATGAAGATGAGGCAACTGCACTTGTGACTTGTGTCAAAAAGAATGATAGATGGATCATTGATAATGGGTGTTCACATCACATTACTAGAGACAAAATTAAGTTCATCACCTTGTGTTTTTATGATGGAAATAGTCTAAGATTTTGTAATGATGCACCATGTTTGATAAAAGGAAAAGGTTACATCAAACTCACAAAAATGATTTTGTGTGATAATGCTTACTACATTGAAGGAATTAACTATAATATCTTGAGTGTGTCACAATTGAATAATTTAGGATGTATAGTTGAGTTTGAAAATAAGATTGCTAAGATATATGGTATTGATGGGAAACTAATTGGAAAGGGTGATCAAACTAGGAGTAATCTGTTCTATCTTAATATAGAGGATGCTACTTATCTAATTGTAAAATTTGATGATGCATGCCTATGTAAAAAAAGGTTATGTCATGTTATTTTTGATAACTTGGTTAGTACTAGTAATATGAGAAAAGTTAGAGGTTTTCATAAGAAGAAGGAGCCTGATAATATAATGTATAAACAATGTCAGTTAGGCAAAATAACAAAGTCAAGTTTTAAGATTAAAATTCATACCTCCAAAAGAATACTAGAGATTGTTCATACTGACTTATGTGGACCAATTGAAGTGCAAAGATACAAATGAGATAAGTACATTATGCTACTTGTTGATTATTATTCAAGAATGATGATAGTTATATTTCTAAAAGATAAATTTGATGCTTTCCAAATGTTTAAGTGGTACCTAGCAAGAGTAGAGAAGGAAATAGGTAAAAGTTTGAAGTGTTTGAGATTTGATAGAGGAGAATAATTTGAATCTAATAAGTTCAAGATGTTTTGTAATGACAGAGGAACATCAAGTTTTAGTGACTGTCAAGTCACATACTATGAATACTGAGTTGTATTCAGGAACCAAGCTACACTTAGATGCCAAGCTATAGAATGAAGTCGAAGCACATTCTAATTTTGAGATTAGAGTACATGAAAAGAATGTTGAGCTACCTAACAAAGATTTACATAGTGACTCTAAAGTTGAAAGAAAAAATGAAGAAACTAGAGCTGAACCAATATTGTCCAAATATGTCAAGAGACATCATCCTGCTACACAAATCATTGAAGATAAAGATGCTAGACCAATGATAAGAAATAGATTGAGAAATGATACATGTTTAATAAGCATGAAAGAATCTAAATTAGTGAGAGATGAATTAGAAGATGTGGAATGGAGTAAAGCCATTGAAGAAGAGATTGAACAAATTGAGAAAAACAAAACATGGACTCTAGTTTCTAGACAAGAAGACAAAAATATGAATGGCACCAAGTGGGTATTCATAAAGAAGCTAGATTAAAACAGTGAAGTCACAAGGAACAAGGTAAGGTTAGTCTACAAAAGATATTCAAAAGAAGAAGGAATTGACTATGGAGAGACATTTTCTCCTGTTTCTAGATTGGAAGGAGTAAGAAATTTACGTACTTATTCTATAGACAAAGGTTTCAAAGTTTAGAAAATGGATGTTAAATCTACATTTCTGAATGGCATATTATAGGAAGAAGTTTTTGTTGATATTAACTATAAGAGCATGGTATGTAGATGACACAAAGCTCTATATGGTTTGAAAAAAGAACCAAGAGCATGGTATGAGAGACTTCATAATTATCTTGTGAATATTAGATTTGAAAGGGATGATGATAACAACAATTTGTACATGAAGACAGAAAAAGGCAAGGGTATTTTGTTGTCTAAAATTTTTGTTGATGATATCATATTTGGAGGAAAACATGCTTTATGTAAGGCTTTTTCAAATGAAATGAAGCAAGAATTTAAAATGTCTATATTTAGAGAGATCAAATTCTTTGTGGGTTTGCAAGTATATTAGATGAAATATGGTATATACATCACTCATTCAAAGTATGTCAAGGAAATATTGAAAACTTTTGGATTGGAGGATTCTAAAGTAGTTAGTACACGTATGGTAATAGGACATAAATTATCAAATAATGATGATTTAGTTGAGGTGAATCAAACATTATACAGGTCTATGATTGGAAAATTACAATATGTGGTACATAGTAGACCTGACATTGCATTATTTCTAAGGATAGTTGCAAGATTCTCTACTAATCTTGGGGAGAATATTCTTATGGCTATAAAGAGAATAATGAGATATCTAAAAGGAATAGAGGAGTATGGTCTATACTATAAGAAAAATGAAAAATTTGAATTAAGAGACCATACTAATGCTGATTGGGCTGAAAACATTGATGAAAGAAAGAGCACCAGTGGAGGAGCATTTTTCTTAGGAGAGAGGTTGGTCACATGGACTAGCAAGAAAAAAAAATGCACCTCACAATCTACTACTAAAGCTGAATATATTTGCTACTGTAAATTGTACAAATATTGTATGGATCAAATAGCTACTCAAAGGTGTGAAGGAAGAGATCATAGAACCATTGCTACTTTATTATGACAACACAAGTGCTATCAATATATCAAAGAATCTTGTGATGTACACAAAGACTAAGCACATTGCAATCAAACATCATTACTTGAGAGAATTAGTTCAAGATAAAGAGGTGAAGATGGAATATGTTAACAAAAAAGAATAATTTGTTGATATCTTCACAAAAGAATTACCTAAGGATGCTCATGAGTATCTAAGAGGTAAACTAGGGTTCATACTCCTATCAAAGGCTATCTAAGTAACTAAAGGAGTGCCCTGCAACAAACAAAATGAATCTCATATGTCACAAATTGATGTAGTAGATCTTACTTTAGGAGATTCCTAAAGTAATTAAATAGCTAAAACTACAAATTAGTCACAAGTAAGGTGATAGGGGGAGAAAGTGAAGAAATTTATATCTAGATGTTAAGATGACAAATCTTTGGCATTGTTGTCAAAAAGGGAGATAATTATTGGTCAAGGGAAATAGAAGAAAGAGGAAGATAGGTACTGATAAGGAGAAATACAAGAGATTGGAGATTGAACAAAGAGGGAGAAATCCTAACGTCTAGCTAGTAAGAGGAAGCTAATTGTAGAAGGGAGATATATGAATTAATTTAGAGGGAGCTATAAGGATGACTCAAAAGAGTTTTGTAACCTATTCAAAAGATGAAAGTTGCTGATAAAGGAAGAGATTTCAATTCAAGCAAATATTTTCTTTCTAGTATTTTGTTGGTCTTACTATTTTAACTGATCATTTTGGTCGATCAATTTGGTTTGCCATCAATGCCAAAGAGGGAGATTGTTGAGAATAGATTGAAGAAGAGATTGTTAAAGAAGGAGACTATGGAGAATAGATTGATATAAGTGTGATAAATATGTTTCATTTATTATTTTTTCACTAATGTCAAACCTTCTATTTGTTGGTATGGCAACTGCTTATATGATTTAAGTACTATCACTTATTTGATTGATGGAGAGGATTTGATCAAAATATGTAAGAATAGCACATAAAAGAAAGTTTGAGTGATGATTATGTAAAGACGTATAGAAATCAGCTAAGACAATGATAACATGATGTATTAATAATCTACTTAAGGTTACAAAGGCTAGTTACACTAAGTAGGTTTAGAAGAACAAGTTAAACAAAGTTTGTTTGGTAGGCTTGAATGAGTGGATACTAGGTACCAAGAGAATTTAGTGCAAGCTGAGTAGAAAATTAGTTGGAGCTATGTAAAAGTTTATTCTAGTGTATGGCAAGAAAAATAGTGGATGTTGAGTAAAGTTTAGTTAATGTCTAGCACTAGTAAACTTTAACTCATGCCAAGTGATTTTACAAAGGTTGTCTGGTAATGCAATATGTGTCGAGCATCAGAAGAAAGTTAATGTTGAGTAGCTACAATATTTGAAAGATCATGAATTACATGGATCTAAGCTGACAAGCTTGTTTTCTTGGATTGTGTAAACCAGGTGGAAGATAAGATTGATGAGATGGTGGCACAAAATTCAAAGTAAACTATTTGAGGTGAATTCAAAGAGGATTCAAGGAGAAGTTCTATAGGAGATATGAAATGAGGGGTAGATTCATTGTATCCTACCTAATATGTCCCAACCCTAAATTGGATGATGCAGAATGAGGGACAAAAAGATCTTATTTTCCTATTTATAAGGATGGTTGGTCAGAAGCAAGGGTTGTCATGTGCAAGAATCTAAGGAATATAGGGATTCAAAGGTTTTTCTTCATCAAGTGACCTAAGATAAGAGTCTAAATTGACATGTTAAGCAAAAAGGCTTAAGGTTATGAATGCTTGAAGAGTGAACAAGCTATCAAAGCTGAAATGTGTGAAAGCCAAGCAAAATGGAGGACTGAAACAAAGATCTATAATCTACAAGTGAAGTTGTAAGTTGTTATAAAATCAAGCCTTACCATTACTATCTAATAATTGTATTGATCTAGGGTAAATCCTTTGGATTAATGTTGACCTAAGAGTCATTTGTAAATCTTTTGACTAGGTGATATTCTAGGTGAATGGTCTAAAGTCCTTTAGCAAGGTTCACTCCTAACAAGGTGATTCAATTGCTTTAATAGGGTCACATTAAATAGTGTGTATTGTAACCTTTAGTAGGGTTGGCCTTTCTTAGGTTATCACTTTAGAAGAGTGTGTTGGGACTCAAAATTGATGCCCTAATTTTGAGTACCATCATAAAAATCAATTCCTATCAATGCTTTTTTGATTCATGTGTACCTAGCTATCCTTTTGAGCCCTAAGAGGTATTTAATATTTGTAACACCTTGCATTCAGTGTGTGCACTCATCCATGAAGTCAAATTTCTATTTTGAATAATTCTGTGAAGTTCCATTTTGAGCAATGTCCAAATCTACATTTTTGCCTAAGTGTCAAATAGTGACACGAAGCCTTGTTTGCAATTGGAAATATTGCACCTAGTAATGTTTCATGACTCACCATTTTGGGAGTGTTTAGTATAGATATCAAAAAGCCTATGTTTCAAATTTTGAGTCATTTTGACATGTTTTAACTAGGTTTTGAATCCCTCAAAGCCAGTCATTTATTGTTGTCATGTTGATGTAAATTGTTCAAAATTTTGGGAGGCCTTGTTTGACTTGTTATATCTTTGACCCAATTGACAAAAATGAGAAAATTCCTCTTGCATTACATTTTATTGGTTAAAGACTTGTTATGCTTCAAGTTTGAGCTTATGAAAAATTTGTTTGATCAATTTTTGAATACGATTCCAAAAGTAATTTGCAAAGTTTTGCTAGTGTCAGTAAATGTAGATTGGTCGGTACCCATGTTTGTGATGTCATATCCTTAAATTCGTGATAGGTGGGATTGATCATATTACACTGTTGCATTCTACTCTAAAAATACTTTAAGTGTTCCAGTTTGCAAATCTTGATGAATCTGTCTACACACTTTTCTAGGTCCATTCCATTCACAAAAATTACTTTTCTACCAGTGTTATTAATCTTGCAAATTTGAGTAGCCTAGTTTGACCCATCACCAAATGCGTCCAATTATTTTTCATGAGCCCTAATTGAATATTTATACTATCCTCATGATAGTGAACTAATGCCCCAATTTTTGTTTCCCCAAGTGTTAGTTTTCCCTATTTTCAAAGCCAAATCCAAACACGTTTTGTGGTTTTTTGACATGTTTTCTTACAGGCACTTCTGAGAGAGAAAATTTGATAGTCAATATCTTTTGACTGAGAATTTTTCATGAGATGAGATTTTACATGGTAAGATTATGTGGAAGAAAGAATCAATGCGTCTGATTTCATAGCTCGATTAGGTGTTTTGATCAGTTTTTAAAGCCAGTCATAGGATCTCTTGGCACAAAACTGGTAGTCTTTAGAAAGATGTAAAAAAAGTTGTAAAAGTGTTTTTAATGGCCAAATTCATTGTGAATCAATGCCAGATGGTGAATGGATCAGTTTGAATGATCAAGTGTCTAAAAACAAATTTTGTTTAGGCAGACCCACTTTGGGGCCTGACTAACTTCATTAGATTTGTGACAACTAGTAAGGATTTAGTATGTTTTGAAAAGAGTGGTCATAATGATTCTGATTATTATAAATTTTCAATGCATGGATATTGTTTGGAGAGACCAAATGGATCCATGGAGGCATACATTTGATGAACTTAATTGGATATGCACAGTAATCATAGAGGAAGGCATTGAATATGCCATGAAAACTTATGTGTTTCACATTAGTGGGAGCCCATTTTTACCTCCTATTTGATGTATGAATGACACCAATTATGATAAGTAAAGATAAAATATATGACACTAGTTTCAAACTTTATGTAAAAAATATATTAAACTTGCAAATTTTTTCTTAGATATCAATAGACTTAATGGATAGTTTGTCCTACCAAATGAGTAGCTTTCTATCATGACTTTTGTGTCATTGTTGTTAGTAAGGAAGATTTATTCCCATCTATTGGGTTGGGTTTGGGTGGAGTAGAATCTCCACCAAAGGAAAATCAGAAGAGCATAAGCACCAAATACACATTTCAAGCCACTAGTAATGAAATGGTGATCTATCCTTCCCATAACATTGCATATGTTGGAGTCATGGATTGAAGTGTCATAAGAGTGAAGCTGAAGTGAAAAGCACATAGAAAAGAGGCATCATCAGGGCAATTTTTTGCTTGCTGTATGGATAATTATTGAAGCCAAACCAATCTTAGATGGTAGTAAGACCAAAAGCTCTCCTCTACAATGCTTGTATGAGATCAAGTTGCTTCTCACCAACAAGGCATGGCTAGATCAAACAAAGCAGTTATGGTAGGGTATCCATATGCAAGTAGCTAGCTCATTAAGGGGGGCACCATTGTATACTTGCAGCTAAGAATAGAATCACGTGTTGAATCTCCAAGCTATTGGAGAAGGGAAGACATTGGAGATTAAGGAATTTGGAGACATCTTTCTTCCCAAGGATATCATCTCTTTCCATATGGAAAATCTTTTGCACAAAAAACAATGAAAGGGTGCCCATCAGGTTGTGTTCTTAAAAAAAGAAAAACCTCTTGAGCATGCTATATGGAGGACAACCAAGAGATTCGTAGATATGGACAGGGGGCCAAGTCATAATAGAGTGCCTTTCTCATTATTTCTAGGATAGAATGAGACCTTCAATCGCAAGCTACTACTATCAATCACAGGCACCTGATCCTTGGGTGGGGCTTGATGCATCTATTCTCACATTGAACATATGTTCCACATGTCTTCCTACGAAAGTGGCTCCCATGCAAAAAAGAGCAAGCCAACATTGGTTTTGAATAGAGAAAAGGAAAGATAAAGAAGCAATTATCCCACATTGCCCATGTTAGGTGATTTTCACGTGTTTAAATACAAGAACACTTCAATACTAAGTGTCTTAAAGACACAAAGGCTTTTGAAGCCTCAACCATGCGTGTGGGTCCTACTTAGCTAAATGAGGTGTAAAGTTAAATTTTGAACTAATGTACTAACAAAGAAATCATATGGAAATCTAACAAATTAGGAGGTGATAAGTGGCAGCACATGGAGCTAGCTAGATTGAGATAGACTGAATGCACTAGATCCTGTCACATGGCACATTGGATAATGGTCACTATGTCACTAAATCAAAGATGTAAGGAGTATAACCATGCAACATGGTGAAAATCTAATTTTTTAGTAATGTGATGAGTTGAGGTGCCATGATGACTAGATGCGAAGGTAGAGGAAGATGACACGTGTCGTGTGGTCGCTATGTCACAATGATGTGGCATGTTGCTAACTCATCATGAGACATGGTGACCAGTGACATGGCATGATTATGTGGCTACCAGAAGGAAAAATAGAAGACAAATTAGATGGTGACATGTGGTGGCTAGGTGGTGAGTGTCAGGTGACTATGTAAAAATCTAGCCAATTAGGGCATGACATATGGCAAGGTTGGTCAAACATGTTTGACCCAGAATGAAAAATAGAGGGAAAAAGTAAAAAAATTTAAAAAATATTTTATTATTCCCTATTTTTTAATGTGAATGGAGTAGTTTTAAATAAAGTTTAATTTATTATATATTTCATACTTTAGAGTGACACTAAAAAAATGGTTCGCATCTACTATTTCATCACTTCTTCATACTAATTTGTCCCATTTTCTCATTCTACAAACTTTGATCTTTTTGCCAAATTGATCATACTTTATCATTTGTATCCTCTTTCACATCAATTTCATATCAACTCAAAATCATTTTTTATAAACTCAAAATCATTTCATATCAACTTGAAATCACCCCAAATCAACTTAAAATCACTCAGAATTAGTCCTAATCAACCCAGAACATATCAACCATCTCTAATCAATCATCATTTATCTTACCCTAGGTATTGTTGTGACTTTCAGTGCCTTGGAAACCTATCAACCTATCAATCTTATCAATCTAACCTTAGTACTATCATGACTCTCAGTGCTAGGTCAAACTATCATTCATGTCATCTGATCTTTGAAATTGTTGAGGCTTTCAATGTTAGATCATGGCATCATCAACCATTTTAATAATATTGATAGTGTCTATCGATGTTATTATGATCAACCTTATCAATCAACCTTGATCTTGTAACATTTGTGATCTCAGTTAAATGTTATGTATCAATCAATTCATGTCATGTCTCCTTGGCATACCCATATATATCATCCCTACTGAGGCATGTTCTAGCTTTCTCACTAGTTATTCTTTGACACAATGCTCTAAATCACATTGTATCAAAGAGGGGCAAAGTGTAGATGCTCAAATATGGTTCGCATCTACGATTTCATCACTTCATACTAATTTGTCCCATTTTCTCATTCTACTAACTTTGATCTTTTGGCCAAATTGATCATACTTTATCATTTGTATCCTCTTTCACATCAATTTCAGATCAACTAAAAATCATTTTGTATCAACTAAAAACCATTTCATATTAACTCGGGAATCACCCCAAATCAACTCAAAATCACTCAGAATCAGTCCTAATCAACCCAAAACATATCAAACATCTCAAATCAATCATCGTTTATCCAACTTCTAGGTATTTTTGTGGCTTTTAGTGCCTTGGAAACCTATCAACCTATCAATCTTATCAATCTGACCTTAGTACTGTCATGGCTCTCAGTGCTAGGTCAAACTATCATTCATGTCATTCAATCTTTGACATTTTTGAGGCTTTCAATGTTAGATCATGGCATCATCGACCATTTTAATAATATTGATAGGGTCTATCGATGTCATTATGATCAAACCTTATCAATCAATTTCTATCTTATAGCATTTATAATGTTGGTTAAATGTTACATATCAACCAATTCATGTCATGTATCCTTGGTATGTTATCAAATTCAATCAATCAATCTGAACATGGATTTGGTCTACTTTTCATCATCTTATTCGATATCCATCATCATCACATTTTCATCAAAGGATACCGTTGCATTTATTTAATCAATCTAGCCAATCATTTACCAATTTCCTCTATAGGATTAAATAACCCATAATTCAATCCTACCATTCTTACTAATTATTCTTCCTAATTATCATCCTCAATTAATTATTTTTATTAGTTAATTTATTTATCATTTTCAAACCATGGAAATTCACAATTTCCTAAGTTCCATTTTCCATCATTAATTCTATATTCTACTAATTCTAATTTTGTGGAATAAAAAGATTTTTAATTCAAATATTCCATAAAATATTGCATCATGACACTTGGATATGACACCTCATGGATTCTCCTATGACACTTGGATAAGATATGTCATAACCAATGATTCTTATTCTCTTATGCATGTCTCTATTTGGCCTTGTCATAGATTCTTGGCTTTAAGTGGGTTGAGGTGTCTTATGACGCATCATAGATTCTCTTCCATGTTTAGCCAAGTTTGATTTCCATGCATCATAGAATCTCACAATTGGCATATTTTTCCATATGCATCATGGATTCTCAAAGGAATATCTTGCCACATTGCATATCTATGGTTACAAATCCAATGCTCCCACTTTGAGTGTTGATTATAAAATGGACACTCTTTCTCTCATTTCCAATCTTCATCCTTAGCTTCTTTGCATTTTCATACCATTTTCTCTCAAGCTTAAATCATAACTTCAAGTATTCTCATGGCTTTATCCTTATCATAGACTTTTGCTTCAATTTTGTGTGCACTATAGGCAACTTTGGAGCTACAATAATTTGGAGAAGAAAGAAGGACATGAGAACTACAAATGAAAGAGGGGATTTCTATTGCTTTCTTTATTAGTTTAGCTTTCATGGTAGACTAGTGGGTGCTAATATATGATTATTGAGTTTTGTGATTTTCTCATACTATGTTATGCTTTTTAGCCCATTTTCTAGTTGCTACATTTGGTGAACCCGACGTGAACATGCATATCTAACTTGGGTTTTCTTGTTTTGTGCTTGTAGGTGCAAGGAAAGAGCTCACTTGGAAGGGTATAATGACTGCAATACCCCAAAATTGGCTCATTGCCATGATACCAATTCTGGTCTATCTAAACCAATTCTAAAGTCCTATTTCACTGGGTAATTCTTATTCTGCTACTCGCTACTTGACTTAATTGTCAAATGCAGAAAACCTAAATCTGCATTAATCATACTCTTTATTTAATTCCTATAATACTGACTCACATTATTCACATTAAACCTATTGATTAAGATTTAATTTAATTATTAAGTATTTATACTTTAATTAAATTAAATTATCTCCTAAGGCTAATGTACTATAGAATTAAATTGATTTAATTTAATAAATATGCCTATTTTTAATTAATTAAACAAAATTATTTAATTAAATGGAGAAGCTACTTCTAATTAATTAAGCAAAATTATTTAATTAAATGGGAAGTCATTCCTAATTAATTAAATGAAGTTATTTAATTAAATAAGAAAAGTGTCTCTAATTAGTTAAGTAGAATTATTTAATTAATAAGAAAATATATTTATGAGAGCATATCTCATTTTATTAAGTTAAATATCTCTCCAAAATTCTCTTCAATTCAAAAAAGGGAAATCCCTAGTTCACTACTGATCAAATTGGAAATGAATTAGATCACTTACTCTGACACTAAAGTCTATCTGAGTTGACTAACTCTTACACTCAAATCTGAGTTAGTTAACTCCCTTTAATTTGGAAATCTTCCTTTATGACTGAACTTCATCTTCAATCCTGATCGTTGATTGAAATCAATCTCAACCGTTGATGGATTCCAAGAAAATCTATTTAAGAGACCCTCATCTCTTCATTTTTAGAAAAAGAATTAGAATTTGCATCGAATTGTTGTTGAAATTCATACTCACATTTGCTCACATTTGCTCACATTTTTTCATACATCTTGCATTCTTAGTTTAAATTAATTTAGCTTAATATGCATAGGTTAATCTAGTTTTGTTTCAATTGTTCCTAGATTAGAATGCATTTCTCTTTCTAGATTAATCTGCACAATCATATAGATTAATTTCATTTCTTAAATTCTTCATTCTTAGAGGGTCTAGTTTCTTAACACCTCAAATCTAAGGATATCTAACAAGAAAAATCCCTTTAGATAGAAGGCAAGAGGTCACCTTGCTGGCTGATTTTTGGATGAACAATCCAATGTTCATTTCAGGATGAATCCACAAATAAGGACCATGTTGAAGTGTGTGTGTGTGTGAAGCATAAGGCCACATTCCACATATACATTTCTAGCACCCACCATGGGGCAGAGAAAATCAATTTTTTTGGCCTCTTTATGCATTTTTAAAATCATTTTTGTGTTCTCTGTCCATACTATTCCATATAGATTCGGGAATCTTAGTGTGAGACTGTTCATTTTCTCGTGAAGATCTAGAATCTTCATGTGAAGATTCTTTTCGTATCGTGTGAGAAAGTGCTTGATTGTACGAAACTTTGCACAAGCTATAAAACAATTTTGCATGGGCTCCAAACAATTTTGCATGACTATGACAGAGATTTCGTGTGAAATCTTGTGATAGTAGTTTCATTTTTAAGCGTTATTTTTTGATCTTTAGATTGTTTGATTTCACTAACATCCTCATTTTGATCTATTCCTTTGGATTTCTTGCAGCTTAACCATTGTTTGCAAAATGTTAGCCAAAGACTCCTTTTAAAACCCACTCGAAAATAGACTAACTGTTTGCATGCAGGACACTTGTCGAAGATATGCCTATCAAAGACCATATTTCAAACCCACAAAACAATGTGTGTCTTCTTTTCCTTCTTTGAAAACTATTCTAGTTAGGGGCTTGTGAACTTCCTAGGGTGCAAGATGGAAGAATAGGGGAATATGTTCTTCACTTCTTGGAGGTCATGATCAAGAGTGAATCAGAAACCTAGATGCTTCTAAAAGATGGCATTCTGAAGAAGGTAAGCAGCTTGGTGGTTCTCCAAAGCTTGTTCTCTTCTATGATAAGACAATGATTTCCTTTAAGGGAATCAAAATCATTAAGGAATAATGAGTTTGGATTGATTAAGCCAAGTTGGTAATTAATTTGTCTTGCATGTTTGGGCAAGAAAATAAGGTAGAGGATTATGCTCTTTCCCCTTGAGAAAAAATCAAAAACTCAGACCCTTAAATCTAAACCACCAGTCTATGTCAATCTTTTAGAGGGCCTATTGGAGTGATCTAACCTCTGGGAATGACCTAAGTGAGCACACTCTTTTCACTAGAGATTCCAACTCACTATAATCAAGATGCTTTTTAGAGAGAAAGACTCCAAAGCTGGATTAATTTCTTCCCCTTAATTCTTCATATCACATATCAAGGGGAAGCTTTGTCTGTGCACTGGTTAGTGCCCGCCCCTGGCTTATTAAGCAAGTAGTGTACACTTTCAGATGCTAGTGTGGGTTGCTAGCCACAACTTCGCTTGCAAAGCCACTGGGAATTAATTCAAATGGAAGCCATGTAAAAAACCTCTTAGTTAGAAGCCACCCAGTTCACCTCTGAAAGGAGGCATAATCTTTATGTAAGGAGGGGGAAGGCATGCTACTAGAAATTTGAAGGTGGTATACACACTCATCCCCTGCCACAAGGGTGCTCATTCAATGTATACTATTGAGTCCTTTGACTATACCAAAAACACAAGCACCCTCTAGGGGGTGACATGACTACGTGAGGTACATGCATGCATATAAGATGTGGGACAAAGGTTTTTCCTTCTCTACCAATTTTTCTTTCTCGGGATAAAGTGTGTTTTTTATCGATTCATCAACAAAGTCTAAACCATTGACAACAAACAAAGGTCAAGACTCCCTTATCTTGTCGAGTTACTTTGTCCTTGGTAGGACTGTTTTTAACTACTGCTTGCTTCCCACTGTCTTGTTTAAACACTTTGCCTGGATTGAAAACTTGAAACTTTGTCCAAACATCTTACTTGGTCAACCTTGTTGCCTATCTAATCAGATTTGTCAGATAAATTTGTCTACTCTATCCAAAAAGTCCAAAAATCTTGTCAAATTTAGTCGCTGTTCTAAAACTAGTCTGCCTTCTCGCGCAAAAAAATTTTCAGTCTCGCACGAAATCATTTTTTTCTCCTGCAAAATTAAACTACTGTCACGAGTCTTCATGTGACATCTTAACTTCCTCACATGAAATTAAACCACTATCAATGACTTTCACGTGATCCAGGAAATTCTTCACGTGGCTCAGAAAACTTCTTCGTGTGGCCTGTAAAGGTTTCTCATGCAAAATCTTGTGTCAGCATTTCCACTTTCGGTTTATTTTGGTTGTCTATGGCCTGCACGCTACCCTTTTTTGCATCTTTTTGTCACTCTCTATCTACAAACAGTCCTAAAATAGTGGCACTTTTCTTTGTTAAGGGCTTGTATCTTACACTTTGACTAGTCTTGTCTCATAAGTTTTTTTTTTTATCCTCATCTTAATGCTTGTCATACTTTGTGTCACATTGGTCATAATCTCTCACTGTTCTAGCCTTTAAATTGGACCATTTGTGCCTTAGTGAACAACATTCCTACTATTGTCTTATCCTTTTTTAGACTTAGTCTTAGTGTAGTCCTTGTCCAGGTTCCAGCTTCTTGTCTTTGTCTATAACTGTTGCAACCAAAAGCGGCAACATGTTTTATCCTTATAACCTTAGATTGGTCATGCTAGGGGTCATAATAGTGGTAAAGGTTGCTTACCTTTCATTATGCAATCTATATCTAATTCAGCTAGTAAGGCATCTTCATGATCTCCCTCACCTGCCAGGTCATCTCAAGTTTAGCGAACATTTTCCATAAACCTACAAAAAATTTGGAATCCTTTGTACCAAGAGGATATTGAGATAGGTAGAGGTCCTGCATTACCAAACATGGTGTCTGATCCTTTTTTTAGAGGATCTTTTGAAACCCAACACACTGAAATTGAACACGTTCCTATAATGACCAATCGTGAACCTGAACATGGTAGTTACAATTGACATCAAGAACCAACAAGGAATGATAAAGATAAAGAGAAAGACTATGACATCGATGAGGAACAGGAAGAGGTGGAAATACTCCTTGAACACATCGCAAAATGTTGAACAGATAAAAACTTCCAAAAGGTCATGGGAATCCTACTCAACAAAGAGAAAGAAAAACACTTTCTCAAACTTGCCCAAGAGGGAGCAAAGTTACCTTCTCATTTCAATTTAGAAACCATTGTCAAAACCAAAGAAGAAACTGAGACCTCTAAACTCCAAAAACAATTGAAAATTATGCAAGACCAATTGGCTCAGATGATGCAGGAGAAAGAGAAACCAACAAAGACATACACATTGGATGCTCTTTGTCCATTTCCATTTGACAAAAGCATAAACATGTCGCCTTTCCCACATGGCATAGAACTACCCAAATATGACAAGTACTTTGGTACTACTGATCCCCAAGATCACTTGCAGGAATTTGGTGCTTTTTCTATGGAGTTTATACATGATCAAACCTACCTCATGCATTTATTTCATTGAAGCCTAGGTGGTTAGGCTTTGGAGTGGTTCTCACATTTACCTCCTAGTATCAAGACATTTGACAAAATTGCCAATCTATTTCTTTAGCAATATTTTCATAACATACAACACCCTGTCAACATTCGAGATCTATTCAACATTAAACAAAAATTTGGTGAACCTTTCCTCACTTTCTTACAAAGGTGGAGACAACTATACACTAAGTATTCTCATAAAATCCTAGAAACAAAGAAGCTTGATATTTTCACTGATAATCTCTTACCTGATTTTGGGTATAGAGTCCAACTACAAGTTCCATGTACCTTTAAAGAAATGATTACATAGGCTATCCGTATCAAAGAATTTATGGTCAAGAAAGGTGAACTCACTCTTCAGAGAGACATAAAACAAGGTTCCACTTCCAACAGGGATAAAACCAAACATGTCAACAAGAACTGAGAAATTGTACATGATGGAGTTGTTGACAATGTCACACCCAAACCTACTAAAGCTGCATTTAATCTCATAGATGGCCTCAAAGTGGCCAAAAATGCTGAGTAACCTCCTCCTAATAATAAGATGTCTGGGAACAAACTGAGAAACTCTTGTACAACATGCCCCAAGCTAGAGTATATGCCTTTGGGAGAACCTTTGGATGTGGTTTACAAAACATTGCTACAACATAAGCTTATTTCACCAATGGATAACCCTCATCCCTATGATCAACAACCTCGTCCACCATTGAAACCTCATTCTATGGGTACCACCAAAACAAGGGACACAAAACTAGCAACTGTATCAACTTACACCATAAAGTCCAAGACATGTTTGATGCTAGTGATCTTGTGGTAGATGGACATAAAAAAAATTTGAATCTCAAGGCATTCAAAGAACCTTTCCTAGTTTATGAAAAAGGAGAGACTTCAAAACCACAACCCTACAACAAGGTTAACTATACATATTCCAATGATGACAATGGCATTCACATGGTTGAACCTGTGCATTCTGAATACTATGATGTTATTACCATTAAGGGCAAGCAAGATAATGACAAACCCAAGACACCATTTGTCTTGAGGGGCCCTACTTCTAATGAAATGGATAATACGCCTTTGCAACACTATGCTAACACTGTTACTCGCTCACATGCCAAGTTGGTGCTCAAAGGCCTTGTGCCTCCTACTTCAGATCTTGAACAACACAAAGACAAAGCCCTTGCTGGTCCATCTGGCAAAGGTGTAAAACCCACAATGAAATTGACCGCAACTAGTTATAGTGTTCTTGATCAGTTGAAATGAACTAATGCTCATATTTCCATCTTTGAGCTACTTAAAATCTCACCTGCTCACAAGCAGATTCTGGATAAAGCCCTTGCTGAGGCAAATTTTCCTCAAGATCTTCATCTTGAGCAATTTCAATCCATGGTAGGTCACCTAACCTTGCCATATCTTATGAATTTTTATAAGGAAGATGACAACTCCCTGAGTCACCCACACAATTAACCTCTACACATTGAGGTTATGATCCATCAGACATGTGTTTGTCAGGTACTCATTGATAACGATGCTGGCCTAAATATTGTCTCTATTGCTCTACTTAGACAATTGAACTATTTTGAGGACTCTATTTATCCTTGATGAAAGATCACTATCAAAGCATATGACGAAGTGGAATGAATGTCTCTAGGTCTTACGGTTTTAACAATTCACATTGGTCTTGTTGAAAGGTTGTCACTTGTCAGGTACTTGACATTCCCTTGGCCTACAACATTCTGTTAGGACAGCCATGGATACACGAGATGCACATTGTGCCATCGACATACCACCAATGCATCAAGTTCCCATTTCATGGTTCCAAAGTTACTATTCCTACCACTACTAGCTACACCTGCAATATGCTCAAAGCTGTTGAAACTTTCATCCCTGCTAACCGCGAGTCTACTGATTATCATGACAATAAGTTAAAACAAATTGAGTAGTTAATAAAACTAAAAGAAACTAGTATGGGAGAGTACCATATTGAACCAGTGCTATCATTAATGTCTCTCCCTGAGTCTCCTTAACATTATGGGAGACCCTCAGAAGCAAACATGTCATTCATGTTGATACCTCAGACCAAGTATAATGGTGCTTTTATCAAGGCTATAGTTCTCTTAGAAGATGAAAGTGAAAACAGAGCCATTTCTATATGGCTTTATAGAGAGGAGGCTCTAGTGGACCTAATAGAACAAGCTAGAGAAATCACTCCTAATAAATATAGACCTGGTCTTAGGCTTATGAAACATTTTGGTTACAAGGGAACTGGCCCTATTGGGTGCAATAATAATGGCCTAATTGATCCTATCAAAGCAAGAGCTTGACACAACCATGATACAATTGGCCTAGGGTTTAAGAGAGTCCCTTTCCATTTGGGATCAAATAAATTCATCTCCAAACCTGAGAGTTCATCTCAAAATGAATCACAAGTTGAGTCAGATACTCAAGAGGAAGAATCTAATGATGAGGATTCCTATCCTCATCCTATCCCTTATGATCTCACTAAATTCTTTGCTGAGCTAGATGACTTGGTGCCACATATTAGCATTGTGGATGATACTAGTGATTCTTCTAAGGACAATATTGAACAATTAAAATATCATTCAAAAAACAAATAATCTAGTCAGTCATCCCATGTTGAGTATTTGTGTAAGAACCCAAAGGATGAAGGTGACTATGTCCCTATCAATATTGGGGAGTTCTATAATCTCTTGCCATGTAGCACTGATTCTAAAGAATATGAGTTTGACTCTCTTTTCGAAGTGACTATTGATAAAGACATTGACCAAGTGCATGTCTATGAAAACCAAATCAAAGTGGGTGAAATGTCTAGGGTTAGGTCACATGGGTCGAATCCAACTAGTGTCCTAGAGTCATCAATTACTGACATTTGTACTCCAAGGCATTTGAACACACCTATGGGAAAGGTTGTCATAGGTCTCAAATTGTTGGTCCAAGAACTTAATGACTATACTATGAACTTAATTGAACTAGCCACTACTCTCTCACTCACACATCCTGAGCTTATAGACTAGAACCCTAATACATCTAGTGAAGTCCCCACATTCTAGAATGACTATGCTCTTGCTTGTTACCTAATTGCTATCAAACCTGTAACATCTTCCACCAATGAGCAGAGCATCAACATGACTAAGGCTAACATCAAATATCTTAGTCACAAAATTAAAAGGAAAAAATGGAAAAGGTCTGATGGTGAAAACCACATTGTGGCAATGTCAGAACTCAAAAAAGTAAAAACAAAAGACATATCCAAGTGTGAAAACCTCTATGAGGCACCCGCAGATGAGATATTTGATGTCCGTCCCAGTCACTTTTAGGAGAGATCATCAGTGTTGATAGAGCCAATGCAGCCAATTAATATGGGCACAGAAGAACATCCTCATATGATACATCTGGCATAGTCACTGACATTTGAAGAGAAGGAACAATTCATTACCTTTTTCAAGGAAAAGAAAATAAATTTTGCCTAGACATACCCTAACATGCTAGGATCCGATCCTGATCTTATCATGCATCACTTGTCCATAGCACCAGACATCAAACCAGTTAAACAGAAGCTTCCAAAAATGCACCCTCACATTGAATTGCTCATCAAAGTAGAATTGGAGAAACTCCTAAAGGCTGGTTTCATTCGTGCAATTGATTATGCTGAATGGATATCCAATATTGTTCCAATTTTCAAGCATGATAAATCTATCAGCGTTTGTATAGACTTTCATGATCTTAACTTGGCATGTCCTAAAGATGACTTTCCACTCTCTAATATCGATATAATTGTGGACATGATGGTTGGCTATGAGATGTACTCACTTATGGATGACTTTTTTGGATACAATCAGATAAATATTGCGCTAGAAGACCAGGAGAAAATGGCTTTCACATTTGCATGGGGAACCTTTTGTTGGAATCTGATGCCATTTGGTTTTAAGAACGCTGGTGCCACATATCAGTAAGCTTTTACTACAATTTTCCATGACATGATGCATAGAACCATGGAGGACTATGTAGCACCTCTCCCATTTTACTTTTGTAAGTCGTCCTGATGGATGCAACCTTGATGATGTTTTTTTGTGATGGGATCATAATTGTGACCCTAAGTGGTCTCCACCGTTGAGGTGTTTGGATTTATGTTTTTGTATTAGTTACTTTGTTTATGCTTTTGACTGATCTATGATATTATGATATAATTTTTGGTTCACTGAGGTTTGTGCCAGTGGTTACAAAGATCGATGTGGTATCATGAGGTTGTTTCATGATTACCCTGAGATGTGTGCAGAGATTGCACTATGTACTATTACCATGCTACACTAGACTAGGTTAATGTAGCAATGGTTCGTCATGTTTATGAATGTGTTTGCTTATGCATTTTAAGCACCTTTTTAATGTTGTTTAAAAAATCATTATTAAATGCTTAAGTAATTAGAATGGATTGTTCATGTGGGATTATTTGGTTATGTGCTACCGACATTTACCTTGTTACATTTCTAATTAGAGAGATATTTGTTACTCATGTTATGTTTACATTTGAGATGACTTGAGGGTCAGATGTTACTCTTTGATTTCAGTATCATAGATATTAGACTACTATGCTGTTCAGTTAATCATATTGCATGATGATGCCATTTTGAGATGACAGTGTGTTTTATGATGATATTTGGTATTTGGACATACCTTTGATTATGTTATGTGATGGGTTTAATGCTATGGTTATTTACTTCATTCCTGCATTGTTATGCTTTATGCGAACGTGAGTGACGTAAATAGATTATTTTAATATAATTAAATAAATGGTTAAATTAGGTGATTTAATGCATTTATTGCTTTGGCTATGTTATTATATGCAATTGCACTTGATCGTGTTGTTTAGTGTGTAGGATTTATATCCCTGGCAGTGGCACATGGAGTTAGTGATTCAGCCTTTCATATTTTACCAATGTTGTCCATATATGGTTGACGTATCTTTAATTAAATGTTTAATTTAAACCTTTTAGTGATTATTAAATCTGAAATCATTGCATTATGTGATTAGACCAATAAGCGTGTCTGTGCATTTAGAAGTTTGCATTGTTGTCAAAGTTGTTAAGGTGATTTCTATATTTTTGGGCTTTCAGGCTTTTTAATTGATTTATTTTAATTTTTGGCAGCTTTTCCATAGATTAATTCCTATTTATAGGAATAGCCTATTTTCGTTTGGGTCAATTCGGGGTTTAACTAGGTTGGCTGGTTATTTTCCCTAATCAATTATTCACTCGAAAAGTGAATAAGTATCAAAAAAGGAATTTAATTCCTCACTTCTCACTTTTGAATTGGAAAGTTGGAGAGTAAAACCCAAAATCCTCTTCATGAGAATTTACTATTTTGTTCATTGTGGGAGCTACGGGCATAGGATTGTCACAAGGTTGGGCTCGTTGGATCCAGCTTGGGGAAACCTTAGATTGTCGCAATTTTCAGCTACTTCTATGAGCTATTTATTTTATGGTTCAGATTCTCATTTTTCTCTTTTGGTTGTGAGGTAGGGCTTTCCCGTTTTATTGTTTCTACTCCGTTTCAGCTTCTATTTTTGGTAGCCATTTGGTTGGAGGCTGAGAACTAGTGTTTCCCTCTGTTTCTGTATGTTAGTTCTACCCAGTTGGGTAGGTATGAACATTTTCATGTTTTTTGGGATGAGCATTTGGAGTTTTGCACCATTATGCTGGCCATTTTTGCATACAGTGTCGAATTCCATTTATTTTTGGATCGGAGTTTTTGTACCCAAAGGTCAAATGGGTTCTAATTTTACAATTTTTTTAAATTTGGGATTTTTACCTCATTTTGCATGCTACCCTATTTTATCTAGTTTTCTCGGCACAATGTGGGTCATGGACCTTGATGATCCATTTGGATATTAGTTAGACCACTTTTGCACTTTTATGTTAAATTGGGATGCATGTTGCATCCGTACTCCAGACGTTGTGTTCGGTTGAGTGATTTTATACCTGTTATGGTTCTTTTTGGACCTTTTCTTTGTTTCATGGACATTGGAATTCATGTAGAATCCATACTCTTAGATTGAGGCCGGTGGAGTGAGTTCATGACCCTTGGTCTTGTTTCATCATTGGGATTTGTGTGGAATCCATACTCTCAGATTGAGGCCAGTTGAGTGATTTTATGATGTATGGTTTTATTGACTTTGGGATTCGTGTAGAATCCATCCTCTTGAGTTGCTTTCAGTTGGGTGTTTTGTTTTGTATTGTGTTCTCATTCTTGTCCTTGTATTGTGATCTTTGTGATGGTGGTGCACCACACACGAGTATGTGCGCGTACATTTGTTCGAGGACTTACGAGTCTCAACCTTCCATGTCTTTTCTAGAATTTTTGATCATTGGGGTTGGGATGGGAGTATGCATGCCCATGGGCACTTGTTGTAGGATGAGCATGGGTAGGGTAGGGTAGCATATGGAGGGGGCTTCTATCTCGCAGCCTAGTGATCTTAGTCCCACAAGGTTGGCGGAGGATAGGAAGTTTTAAATAAGTGATAATTAAAGAAAATGTGTGATTGGCAATAAAACTTAAGATAATAAAATGTGTGTGCGGGGCCCTCCATTGAGGAGTTGAAACACATGATCCAAGCCTGGGCTTTTCGATTCCAAGCAACTCTCCATGATGTTAGCCCCTACTTAGTAGCCTGTTGAGTGTCTGACCAGGACTTGTACTCCTTGCATTATCTTAGGTTCTTGGTTGCAGCCATCATACTATCTAGTGTGAGTGTTAGCCTTGGATGTTGTGTTTTTTATGTGTTTGTGGTTGGATCATTATCTCCATCAACACAGCGGGTGTGGACCTATGGGTTCCATGTGGTTGGGAGGCATAGCTACCTTCACCACTACTAGGGACTAGTGTATAGAGATGGTCTCTTATCCTAGTGTGACTGTTGCTGGATGTTTTCACTTGGTGCTTCGAGTTCCTGAGTATGCTTTCTTGTGATTTATGCTTTCATTGGAATGCTTGGATATCATGTTTAGATGATGTTAGTTTACTTGACACATTCCCTTATCATGATGTTTAGCATATGATTAGATGATGTTATTTGATTTAGTAGTACATCTATTGCTTACTACTATTTAGCATGTGTTGGGTGATGTTATCTACTGTAGGATTATCTTATGCTTTACTACTAGCATATTAGATTTCCTTAAGCTTATATTGTTGCATGTTTTAGTAGTGACATCCCTATTATGACAGTACTGACAATCTGGTCGATGCCTTCGGATGTTACATGCAGGGGATGGCTAGGACCCACGATGGTCTTATGATGCTATTGACGGTTGGGAGGAACCGCGTACTTAGTTTGGTTGTTATGTTCATTGCGATGTTTATTTCAGTATGCTCTTTTCTATTATGGTTTAGATGGATAGATGTTCCTCTTTCCTTTTTGTTTTTTCTCTCGAGTGTTCATTCCTCGATTTGCATGGATCTGGTACTCCTTGGTGTGGAGGTTTCCTTGTTTTTTTTAGCTTTTCATTTGCATTTTATGTCGCGCTGATTTTTTTCCTCATGTAAGACTATTTTTCTCGCATGAGAATGTATTTTCTTCACGTGAGAGAATACACTTCCTATGCGAGAATGTAAATCTTTGCGCAGTAGGTAGGGAATCCTCATGCAAGAATGTGAATCCTCGCATGAAGCTCAGTAGTCCTCGTGAAAAGTGCACACTTTTTCCCGTGAAGTGGTGAAAGATCTCGTGTGAAACTTGAGACCAGTTTTCTCTCTCGCGCAAGAAATAGGGGCTATCTCGGTTTGTCGGATGAAAGTTTGGAAGTTGGTTTTGGACACCCTTTTGGTTTTTACACCTTTTGGGTTCAAAATAGATTCCCTAGGGGTTTAAAATATATCGTTTAAGTATAAGTTGACGTATATTTAATTCCTTATACTTAGGATATATGTTAATATATGCAACAAATATTTTGAGATACGTTTTAGACCTCTTAGAGACAAGTTAAGGATTCTAGGAAATTTCAGGGCTTCGAAAATCCAGACTTAGCCAATTTTAAGGGCTTCAAAATTTTAGGCTTAGCCAAATTTTAGGATTCTGGATTTTACCCTAGCTTGGTGTTTTGTTGATGAGTGGTCATTTCTTGTGCCCTCATCTTGTTTGTGGTGGTTGTTGGCTTTTGTTCATGTGTGTCAGTTTGGTAGTGGCGTTCAGAGATCTATTGGTTGCTAGGATTGCGGTGAAGTCTTCTGTTGTGATCTTTGTTATCCATGTATGATGTTGTCATGTGCATTCATACTTGTAAAAAATAATTCTGGCTTGTATTTCATCCTTGTTTCCAAGGATCTCTAAGCGAGGCATTAGAGACTATGTCGATGATACCTTGGTCAAAAGTGTTAAATGCAATACTCATCTACAAGATTTAGGTCCCATCTTAGATCGTATGGAAAAATTAAGTCTTCAGCTCAATGCTAAGAAATGTGCATTTGGTATCACATCAGGGAAGTTGCTGGGATACATTGTTTCTACAAAAGGAATTGAGGTAGATCCAGAGAAAGTACAAGCAATAATGGACATGCAACCACCTCGAAACATCAGTCAGATGAGAGGACTACACGGAAGGCTTCAATCTATTCGTAGGTTTATTTTACAATTAGCGGATAGATCACAACCCTTCACAAAGACCTTACATAAGGGTGTGAAATTAAATTGGAGTCAAGATTGTGAGAAAAGCTTAACACAGATCAAACAATATCTTGTCAATCCACCCATTTCGATGCCTCTGATTCATGGGAAGCCTTTGCTTTTATACATTTTAGCCACTAAAAAATCTCTGGGCATTCCGTTGGTTCAAGAAGATAAGGACAACGAAGAAAGAGCTATTTATTACCTGAGCTGGACACTAGTGTCTTATGAGAAGAACTATAGCATTATTGAGAGAGCTTGCTTGGCAGCTATCTTTGCTTCCCAGAAGTTGAGACACTACATGCTTGCCCACACTACACGGCTTGTGGCTAAAATAGATCCATTAAAGTACTTACTCAATAAGGTGGCTCTCATAGGAAGATTGGCTAAATGGGCTATGATACTCAGTGAGTTTGACATCCAATATATTGAATGCAAGGCTATTAAAGGATAGGAAATTGCAGACTAGCTGGCCGAGGCACCCATACAAAGTTTTCTACCAATGAACATTGATTTCCCAAATGGGTCAATTCTGACACTCATGCAACACACATGGGTTATGTTCTTCGATGGATCCTTCACATAGTAAGGATCAGGTGCTAGATTACTCTTCATTAAACCATAGATATACTCATTGCCCAAAGCATACAAGATTCTATTTCCTTGTACAAACAACATTGTCGAATATGAGGCTTTGATCAATGGCATGAAAATTGCAGCTAAATGGAGAGTGGATTAGTTAGATATCTTTGGTGACTCTTAGCTTGTTATCAACCAAGTTAATGATGTGTACCAAAAAAAGGATGAGAAACTAATTCCTTACAAGCACATAATTGATGACTTAAAGAAGCATTTTGCACACATCACTTTTTAGCAAGTTCCTTGAGCAGATAATAAAGTGGCTGATGCCATAGCCACCCTGGCCTCTCTACTACAAATGCCTGAAAATGATCTCCAACATGGGTTCTTTGTGGAAGCATTACACTACCTAGCCTATGACACCCCTGATTCTAAAATGATTTTTTCTATTATAGGACAAGAATTATCTTGCTACCATCACATTTATTCCTACCTTCATAATCAAACTAGTCTAGAAGGTCTGACTCGAAATGAGAAATATTACCTAATCTGTAATGCTTCACATTATGTCATTATTGCTGACGATCTATATAGGAGAGGTCTCAATGGAACACTCCTTCAATGTTTAAAACCTAAAGAGTCCAAATGTGCAATAATTGACGTTCATGAGGGCATTTGTGGATCTCATTCCAATGGCTTGACACTAGGTCACAAACTCCTTCGTGCTAGTTACTATTGGCCCAAAATGGAACAAGAAGCTATCAAGTATGCTAGGTCCTACAAGCAGTGTCAAATACATAGGAATCTCATCCATGCTCTAGCCAGAGAGTTTATTCCCTCTACTAAAACATGGCCATTTCAACAATGGGCCTTTGACTTGGTGGAATAGATCCACCCAACCTCCTCTAATCAACATAAGTTCATTATCATGACTACAGATAATTTCACAAAGTGGATAGAGGCAGTACCTCTCATAGTTGTTGATGGAAAAACTGTAGCACTTTTTATTAGAAACTACATCATCTGTAGATATGGTGTACCATTCTCAATCATTATTGACAATGGAGGACAATTCAAGAATAAAGACTTCAAGGAATTGTGCAAGAAATTTAAAATCACACAACATTGATCTTCCATTTATTACCCCCAAGGTAATGGCCAAGCTAAGGCATCCAATAAGGTGATCCTCAAAATTCTTCATCACATAGCCAATAAGTCAGGGAGAGACTGGCATCTCTAAATCAACCCAGCCCTATGGGCATATGGGACAAGCATCAGAACTCCAATGGGCATGACTCCCTTTGCTTTCGTGTATGGAGTAGATGATGTGCTTCCAATAGAGGTTGAGATTCCTACATTGAGAATCTCTATGAGAGCCCTTATCACTGATGATGACTATAGGATAGCTTAACTTTAAGAGCTCATATTATTGGATGAATGACGACAAGTGGCATGTGATCATCTGCGAGCATATCAACAAAGAATGGCCAGAAGCTACAATTGGAAGAACAAGCCATGTGACTTCCAGCTGGGTGATCTCGTCCTGAGAGAGAACCCCAAGAATCAACAATAGTAAGTACAAAAAGGAAATTTTGAACCAAATTGGCTTAGTTCGTACATCATTACTAAAATATATGGATTTGGCACTTATCAATTTTCCATAATCGAAGGAGAAGTGCTTAAAGAACCTGTCAACACTCTCCACCTAAAGTGGTTTTATAGTTGATCTAATATCAGTAAGCTCTTTGTACGTATCTAAATGTCCTTAAAAAAATCTAAAAATTAGAAAAAATCCTGAAAAAAATTGTTTCCTTGGTGAAAACCTAGCAATAGGCACCTTGGTAACACCAAAAGAAAAAGTAAAAAATCTCAAAAAATAAAAAATACAAAAAAATTGAAAAAAGAAAAATCCCAAAAAAATTGAAAAACAAAAAAGTGTCATTGATGGAAACCTGCAAACAGGCATCATGGTAGCAAAAAGATAGAAATTTCTACCAAGAAGGTGAAAACCTAGTAAACAAGCACCTCTTGTTCCCAATGCTCCATCTTGCAGTGCATCTTTTGGCTTTTTGTATAGTCGCTTTCATGCTTTCACTTTCCTACTTTTACTACTTTTTGCTCATGTATCCATGGATTGAGTCTTCTCACAGCTCGGGGGCATTCCCCCTTAGTGTCACTCTTTCTGAGATTCTCCTCATAGAATCTCCTTTGTGACAATCACCAATGGTCCTCACTACATCTACCTATTGTCACCAGTGTCACTCTTTTCAAGATTCTCCTCATAGAATCTCCTTTGCGACAGTCACCAGTGGTCCTCACTACATTTTCCTACTATTGCAAGTGTCACTCTTTTCGAGATTCTCCTCATAGAATCTCCTTTGTGATAGTCACTAGTGGTCCTCATTATGTCTGCCTATTGTCGCCAATGTCCCTTTCTTCAAGATTCTCCTCATAGAATCTCTTTCACAATAGTCACCAGTTGTTTTAGCTCTGTCTGCGTATTGTTTCTTGGGTCACATCTCTTGATTCCCTTATGGAAGATCTCTCTTACGTTAGTCACCAATTGTCTTGGTTGTGTCTGTCTACTATCACTTAGTCCTCTTTAGGTTCTTCATTGTGAAGTTTCCTCTTTGACCTCAGTCACCAGTCGTTCTGACTATGTCTACCTACTATTGTCACCTTACTAAATTTCTTTCAAACATGTTCTGGACATTGACACCTGACATCAATCCCAAAAACATTGAACTCAAAAAACAAGACATACTTGTTTGGATATGCTGATCATTTTCTTTTTTTGCTTTGTTTTTCTTTATCATATCTCCTCAAGCAACTCGATGATGTCATTTTTTACTAGAGAAGTAATGACTGGGGGCATGATCTTTTCTTTGCTTTTTGTTTGTGATTTAGTTCCAATTAGTTGACATATTCCTATAAGAGGGGTGTCCACTATAAGAACCTCCATCTCGTATTGGATGGCCAGGTGTACCTCAACTCCTTTTATGTGAATATGTCAATAATGTTGGTTCTTCTCTTTTTTTTTTGGAGTGAACTCTTCATGCTATAGTAAATATTGATACTCGTCCTACTAAGTGAACGTATGGGTCACTGCAAGTATTCTATCTTAGGTTATGAACACAAGGGTCATTGCAGATAGAATAAATACTAAATACGTAGCATAAGATGGATCTTTCGTGTGTCTGGCATGTTTGCATGCAAGAAGAATTCTAGTCATCTTAGCATTTATGCTTTGATGCTTATGTTAACTTGCTACATTAAAAGGGACAAATGTTATGGTCATTCTGGCTTCTTGTGCCTTGAATGCTTACATTTAATCCTGACAAACCAATAACATATGTTATATTCATATTGCTATGATTGCAATGTCAGTGGGAATTGTATGACCTACAAGTTTTGTCCTATATCTAGTGATGATTAAATATTGAGGCTTGGTAACTAGACCTAGGGTTGCATTTAACATAGTCTTGCATTACATACTTCACTTGCATATGCACGCAATTTGATTGTCATTCTATTCCTACCATTTATGATGAAGGATTGGGGGCATCTCCACATGTCAGGTTTCTTCACAGCTACACAAGCATTTGGTTCATCAATTCACGCTCCTCAATGGAATACCTATCACTGTCAAGCAACAAACACGCAACACTACATGAGATATCAGTCCATTTCCATGTATGATGCAAATCCTACTAAAATCTTCTACACTTATAGATTCAGTATCATGTAAACAATAATATTGTAGCCAACTATGCATATAGAAAATAGACAGAGAAAGGAACACATAACACAAGGATTTGCTAGTGGGGAAAAACCTTTCGGTAAAACAACCCCACCCCTTCAGAACCTGCACAATGTATTATCTTCAACACAAGGTTACAATACACTTGCAGTGCAAGTTCAACATCGACAACAGAAGACTTCAGTAGCTACTTGTAGTACCAACAATACACCTTTTTCGCATTGCCTCTCTTCGCAACCCTAAAAATTCTTATAATGCGCACTTCACTTTAGGGCTACTCCCAAAGGTAAACCATATTAGGGTTTTACCATTCTCCTTACACACAATTCAAGATGTCAACACATCAACATTATTTGCAAGAAATACAATTTACAAAACAAATAATAAGAATAGGAATTATACAAGGTTGAGACACCTTATTCCTAACATTCTCCCACTTGTTGAACACCTTGTAAGAGCAACAGGAACATAATAGGAACTAACCGCTATAGGCCAAAAGGCCCATAGACTCCGAACACCATCTGAACTTCTCAGTGCCCATTGGTTTCATTAATGTATCTACAACATTCTCCATAGTATCTACCTTTTCCAAATTTGCCTTTCCATCTTCCACCATATCTCTCACAAAGTGATATTGTACATCAATGTGCTTCATTCTAGCATGGAAATTTGGATTCTTTGCAAGGAAAATAGCACTCTGACTATCACACCAAATAGTAATCTGTTCTACATCAACACCGACATCAGAACACAATCTCTTAAGCCAAATTTCTTCCTTACAAGCATGAGTAGCATCCATGTACTCAGCTTCTGTAGTGGACAAAGCAACCACAAGTTGTCGCTTGCTCATACAACTGATGACACCACCAAAAATAGTGAACACATAAGCACTGGTGGATCTCCTACGGTCAATATCACCTGCCCAATTTGAATCCACAAACCCATGAATACAAACTGAATGCCAAGATCCAAAAGAGTTACCATGATAACATATGGAGTAATCTGATGTACCCCTCAAATATCTGAATACTCACTTAACTGCATCCCAATGTATCCATCTAGGATTAGCCATAAATTGACTTAGGACTCCTACTGCTTGGGCAATGTCTAGTCTAGTACAGACCATAGCATACATAAGACTACCAACTACACTAGCATAAGGTACTCTATTCATGTCCTCCACCTCACTAGGAGATTTTGGACAATCATCTACAGATAACTTTGTTCCCACAGGAATAGGAACACATAGTGGTCTACAATCTGCCATGCTAAACCTGTCCAACACAGACTTCACATACTTACTCTGACTCAACCAAAGTTTTCTGTTAGACCTGTGTCTACTGATTTCCATACCCAAGATGTACCTAGCTGCCCCAAAATATTTCATCTCAAACTATGTTGGTAACTGAGATTTAAAATTAGAAATCATACCCTTACCCTTCCCAGATAAAACATATCATCAACATATAATGCAACAATAAGAAGGCAATCAGTTTCAATTCTGAAATAAACACAATGATCTGATTTTGATCTTACAAATCCAATTGACAACACAAAGGCATCAAACTTAAGGTACCACATCCTAGGAGATTGCTTCAAACCATATAGAGATTTCTTTAATCTACAAACTAAGAATTCTTTACCTTTAACAATGTAGTGCTCAGGCTGTGACATATAAATCTCTTCCTCCAAGTCACCATGAAGGAAAGTTGTCTTCACATCCATCTGTTCTATCTCTAAATCATATGATGCAGCAAGAGATAATAGAAATCTAATGGATGTCAACTTTTCAATAGGAGAGAATATTTCACCATAATCTATTCCCTCTACCTGTGAATACCCCTTTGCAACCAATCTAGCTTTGTACCTTTCAACATTGCCATATGCATAGAATTTCTTCTTGAACACCCATTTATAGCCAACGGATTTTCTCCCTTTAGGAAAAGGTACAAGGTCCCATGTTTTTTTTCTCTCTAATGAAGCCATCTCATCATCCATAGCCTCAATCTAGGAACCTGCATCTTCCATGCCCAAAACCTCTTTCATAGATCTAGGCTCATCAGTGTTAGTAATCAAAGCAAAAGCACAACTAGAATCTAACATAGAATAACCAAACCTTTCTGGTTGCTTTCTTTCTCTTGTGGATCTCGTCAAGGGCTGAGGTTGAGGTTATTCATCCTCTTCTTCTAAACTATTAGAGCTACTAGAGCTCTCCTCATCATTAGACCCAACATGGTCTCTCCATTTAGTCTTCTCAGGGGTAGGAGGCAACTGAACAACATCTTTTTCCTTTTCTTTTTCATTTGGTTGCAGCACAATAGGAGAAGATGTTAGCTCTCTAAAAATAATATTTCTACTATACAACACCTTACTAGTCACAGGATACCAAAGCTTGTATCCTTTCACACCAGCACTATACCCGATGAAAATACATTTAACAGCTTTGTTTTCCAACTTAGATCTTTTCTCCATTGGAACATGTGCATAAGCTTCACAACCAAAAAAATGAAGATGTCTAATTGAAGGCTTCTTACCAGACCACACCTCCATGGGTGTCTTATCAACAAGGGCTGATGTAGGAGATCTATTAACTAGATAGCAAGCAGTGGCCACAGCTTCGGCCCAAAACCTTTGTTCTAAACCAGCTCCACTAAGCATACTCCTAGCCTTCTCCATCAGTGTCCTGTTCATTCTCTCTGCAACTCCATTTTTCTGTGGGGTATATGGAGTTGTCTTATGCCTCTTGATACCTTGTTCTTTACAGAACTATTCAAACTATGCTGAGAAAAACTCACCACCATTGTCAGTTCTCACACACTTAATCTTCTTACTAGTCTGATTCTCTACAAGGGCTTTAAATTCCTTGAATCGACTAAAGACTCGTGTCTTACTTTTAAGGAAATAAATCCATGTCCTTCTACTATAATCATATATGAAAGATACAAAAAATAAAGAATTAGAGATTGAAGGAACTTTTACAGGACCAAATACATCAGAATGACTAAGATCCAAAATATCAGAAGACTTGTGAGAACTAGAGTAAAACTGAACATGATTTTGTTTACCATATACATAGTGCTCACAGAAGTCAAACTCGAGATTGTAATCATTTAACCCCACAATGAGATTTTTAATTTTTTAGGGTTCTGAGACCCTTCTCACCAATGTGGCCAAATCTCATATGCCACAACATTGTCTTTTCTGCAGGAAGCTTTCCTTCCAAAGTGTTTGCACCCTTAGGTACACTTTTTGCACTACCATCAGAACCACTAACCACAGTCTTCTTTACTACTCGTTCAGATGGTGGGGATGAAGTGATAGCTACTCTCTTCTTTGAAACAGAAGAACTATTACACTGAGAAATGTGTGCATCAAGCTAAAAAAAAGTACCTCTCCTAGTACCCTTAGGAAGCACCATAGCTCCTCTCATCATCTTACATCCTTCTTTAGAAAAAAAAACTTGCACACCTACATCATTCAGTATACTTACAAATAATAGGTTTCATGCCAAACCTAGAATGTGCATAACTTGATTGATTCCCTTTACTCGTCCATCAGGAAATTTGATAGTGACCCTTCCACGTCCAACTATCTTTAGGTGAGAATCATCACCCAAGTACACCTTTCCACCATCGAACTCTTCATATCTTGAGAACCAATTTCGATGAGAGGTCATGGGAAAAGATGCACCCAAGTCAACCAACCACACATAATTAGATGCATGGGCTGCCAAAGCTATGATGAATGCATCGCCATCTTCTTGAGATTTTTCAAAACTAGAATCTAAGGCTTTCTTCTTCTTAGGCTCTTTATAGTCTTTACAAAAGTGCCCAGCCTTATCACAGTTCCAACATTTTTCCTTGGACTTATTGGAATTCTTTGACTTCCCACAGGATTTGGATCTACCCTTATTGTCAGACTTATTGTCATTTTTCTTTCCTCTTTCCATGGATCTCCCATGAAAAGAAAGGGCTACTTTTTTCAAAACAGAAGCATTTCTCTACATCTCCTCTAATAGCAGCGAAGACACCACATCATCCATTTTGAAAGTGACTAATGTGCTTCCAAGAGCCATCACAAGATGGTCCCATGAATCTGGTAAAGAACACAAAAGTGTGTAGCAATGATCCTCCTCCTCTAACTTGACACCAGCCGATGTCAACTCTGTAGCCAATAGATTAAATGCATTTAAATGATCCGTTAAGGATCCACCTTCCTCCATTCACAAAGAATACAACTTCTTCCTCAGGAATAACTTGTTCACCAAAGATTTGGCCTGATACATGGCCCCAAGTCTCTCCCACAAACTATATGCGGTTTTCTCATCTAGAACATTCAGAAGGACTGCATCGATTAAATAGAATCTTATGAGACCCTTAGCTTTGTGGTCTTTGATATCCCAATCTACTTGAGCTATAATTCTTGGTCTTGTAGTGCTTGTAGTCACTTCCCATAGGTCATGATCTTCCAACATGTCTTCCATCTTGAGTTTCCACAACTCGAAATTAGTGCCATTAAATTTCTCCACCTCCATTCTTCCATATGATGAACTCGCCATCTCAATCTGCAAATAAGATTCAGGATGCTTTGCACAAGACACACTCAACTTGAGATTAGCTCAAAAAACCCTACCCAACAACTAGGATCAAAATTTGATCAAGCTTTGATACCACTTGTAAGGAAACTCAGGTGCAGAAAGAGCTTCCTACACTAATCTCATAAGGAAAGTATGATGCAAATCCTATTAAAATCTTCTACACTTATAGATTCAATATCATGTAAACAACAATATTGTAGCCAACCATGCATATATAAAATAGACAGAGAAAGGAATACATAACGCAAGGATTTGCCGATGGAGAAAAACCTTTCAGTAAAACAACCCCACCCCTTTAGAACCTGCATAATGTATTATCTTCAACACAAGGTTACAATACACTTGCAATGCAAGTTCAACATCGACAAAATATACTTCAGTAGCTACTAGTAGTACCAACAATACACCTTTTTTGCATCGCCTCTCTTCGCAACCATAAAAATGCTTATAACATGTGCTTCACTTTAGGGCTGCTCCCAAAGGTAAACCGTATTAGGGTTTTACCATTCTCTGAGAAAATAGGAACCTTAAAATTTTTTAACATGTATAGTACTCAAATATCTTAGTTTCCACATGTCTTCACATTTCATTGAATCTTCCTAACGTAGCTCTTACATGTCATAGGAATCCGTCATAACCATTTTAGTCATGATCTCTTTACACATAATTCAAGATGTCGACACATCAATATTATTTGCAGGAAATACAATTTACAAAACAAATAATATGAATAGGAATTATACAAGGTTGAGACACCTTATTCCTAACAGTATATGTGGCATAATAGTAGGCAAACCAAGCTAACTAAAAGTGGATCTCATCTTGTGCTAGCTCCAATCCTCATCTAGCATCTCCAGTGCCTGCCGCTGTGGTGGAGCCTCCTGTTGTGGTGGCACCTGCTACTATAGAACCTCGTACTGAGGGGCTTGCTCCTCTATCTTCTATCTCTATCATTGATTATGTCCTTTCCCACTGTCCCTAGCACCTAGGTCTAATCCCATTTGATGTGGGGGAATTTGCATCTATTATACTCGGTGCCAGACCCATGACTGCTGCTGTGGCTATGCTTGCTGCTGCTATGGCTGTGCCTACTACTTCTGGGGCACCTACCTCTATGCCTACCCTACCATCCCCAATGGATCTATAAACTATGGGAATAGATGGCTAATCAACAATTCCTGATATGTAGGCATCATCCCTACATCTACTACCTCTGGCAAGTAATCCCACTGAACTGCAGCTAGGCTACAAATATCTATCATGGATCACCCTGGATCCATTCATGCTGGCCATCCCCACTCAACATCCTTTTGCAACCTAGCATAGGCATAGTACTCATCAGAAATGTCATGTGGTTAGCCATACTACCACCACACTTGTGAAATCACAAACCTCTCTATGACTGATGTAGTCCTGCCCACCAGAGGTCGAGAACTAAACATCCATGGTAACTCTCTAGGGGCATCATCCCAGTCCTCTGTGTCTCACCAGGGTCACCATACAATAGACACCAGGTCATCAAGACGTATCCTCCACTGCTCAGTCTTACCAAGATGGACTTAGGTAATATGCCCTCAATATCTGCATATATAGGGCTCTCTGGCATCCTCATAAATGCGCTTGCATATGGGAAGGTGCTCCCATGCCCATACCTATAGGATGTACATGCTAGCTACCATCATCTTCTTCTCATGGAAGAAGACCTCGTTTATCTCATGGAAAAGATGGGCCAACATGCACTGACCCCACCCAAAGATCTCGGGTGCCTCCAACATCCTGCGAAGCATGGCTCCCCACCTGCACTCCAAACCATGTTGTCCTCTATTAGGACATAAGAAATAGCTCAAAAATATAGCTAGCATAGATGCCAGCCTATGCATCAGTCCATAGGTGTGCATCAACTCATCCCAGTTGATGGCCCTGCCCCTTAGTAGCTCTCTCCCAAATACAAGAGACAATGCCTCTGTACATGCTTTGGGCATTGTATCATCGATGACCTATGCATCATGAAAGGGGATCCTTAGTATCCTCCATATATCCTCTAGGGTGATTGTCATCGTGCCCATCAGCAAATGAAAAGTGTTTGTCTCTGAATGAAAACACTCCACCAAAGTTATCAGTAAGTTGTGATTCACCATAACAGCTGGAATTTGGCATAATGAAGACAAACCCAATCGAGCAATGTGTGCTTAATCAACATGATTGAGACTTTGCAATAACTCCCCATATGGTGGGTAGTGTAATCTGAATCCAACATCACTGAAGACCTCCTGTACGCACAACAAAAAATGACAAACAAATGATCAGTATCAAATCGACAGGATACATCAAAACAAATTAAAATGCAATTTTTGAGCATGAAATTGAAACTTTTAAGCATGACTATCATGAAATTTCGCACAAAGTTCATGAAATCTCGCACAAAGCTGTGAAATTTTGCATGAATATCTCAAATCTCGTATGAAGAATCAAGTCTCACATGAAAAATCACATCATCACATAAGAAAAGATCTTCAGGCACAAAAAATGAATCCCCTTCACATGAAGAATCTCGTTCTTTGTGTGAGAGATAAATACCTCCCATGCGAAGATCCTCTCACTGTGCGCGAAGAAATAACGCACCCTTTTTCATCGAGTGAAAGCCGATAGGTCTCGCATGAAGAAAGATTGGACCTCAAACAAATGCTAAAATATGCAATAAATGACCCTATAAAGCATGAAAGTGAAAGTATAAAGATGGGAAATTGATGAATCACTGGTGATCTGTAGTCTGTTGCCTGACTATGTCGTCTAGAGCACTCAAAATGATGGTATCTCATGTTCATTGCCATGTCTCTCTCAAAGCTCAAAATCACTAGAAGACAAAAGCACAAATGAGTTTGAAAATGACACCTTGGACCCTTATATCGGGGTGGACCTAATTTTTTAATGTGCTCGAATTTGCGCAAAAATCACCCCCTGGCTAATTGGACCATTTTGGTTCCCTTTTTGGGATCAAATTTGAAATTTGACACAACTAAATGCCTCAAACATGAATTTTAAAGTTTTGGGGACCGACACAATCAAATGCTTTTATAGTCTGAATTTATTTGATATCTTGGGATTCCTGAAATCCTTTCAATTCTAAATTCTTCATATTTGCAAATTTCATTTTGAAAGTCTTCAACTCAAGTCAACTTTGCTTAATTCCAATCAACTTTGCTTAAATATGGGACAAATTTGGTCTTCCAGACCTCAGAAGCACACTAAACTAACTCTAAATCATCTTCTAATAATTTTGACCTCTTCCATATTCTATTGAATCTTGGATTTCTCCAATAAATCTTTATGCTACCTACATCATATTTCTGGTGTGTCATCTTTTGATTTCGCTCCCGAGGGGGTAGGATGATCACATCATTGAACTAAATGTAACTCAATCTCAATCTCATTGCTTGGGGCATTTGGTTCCCATATTATGTCCTTATCACTTGGGGCATCTCATCACTCAGGGCATCTTGCTCCCTCTTATCTAGCATCTTTGGCATCTATCTTATCTTTTCATCAAATTGATCAAACTTATAATAGCTCTTCTCAGAGTTTGATGGATAGGTATTAGGACAGTCTAAACCCCAACTCCTAAGGATCAAGCCTTGTTCTAGGGATGATTCTACAACTCATGATTGGACCTTGTTATCTTTTATCAATCTCAAGTATCTAGGTGTTCTATTTGGATCCTTGAAGGTTAAGCTCCATTCTAGAGATAATCTTCTAAATGCTATCAATCTCAAGTATCTAGGTGTTCTATCTAGATCCTTGAATGTTAAGCTCTATTCTAGAGATAATCTTCTAAATGTTATCAATCTTAGGTATCTAGGTGTTCTATCTGGATCCTTGAAGGTTAAGCTCCATTTTGGAGATAATCTTCTAAATGCTTTCAATCTCAGGTATCTAGGTGTTCAATCTAGATCTTTAAAGGTCAAACTTTTTTTTGAAGAAACCTTTTAAATGCTTATCAATTTTAGGTATCTAGGCATTCTATTTGAATTCCTTGGGATTAAGCTCTATTCTAGAGATAGTCCTTAAAAGCTTATCAATTGGTCTTCGTATCATCAACTTTGAAACCAATCTCATCTTTGCATCATTCTTTCTAATTTTCTTTGAATTGAATGTGTTGCTCACACATTCATTCAAAGAGGGGAAAAATGTAATACCCCAAAATTGGCTCATTGCCATGATACCAATTCTGGTCTATCTAAATAAATTCTAAAGTCCTATTTCACTATGAAATTCTTATTTTGCTACTCGCTACTTGACTTAATTGTCAAATGCAGAAAACCTAAATCTGCATTAATCAAACTCTTTATTTAATTCCCATAGTATTGACTCACATTAGTCACATTAAACCTATTGATTAAGATTTCATTTAATTATTAAGTATTTATACTTTAATTAAATTAAATTATCTCCCAAGGCTAATGTACTATGGAATTAAATTTATTTAATTTAATAAATACAAATATTTTTAATTAATGAAAAAAAATTATTTAATAAAATGGAGAAGCTACTTATAATTAATTAAGCAAAATTATTTAATTAAATGGGAAGTCATTCCTAATTAATTAAATGAAGTTATTTAATTAGATAAGAAAAGTGTCTCTAATTAATTAAATAGAATTATTTAATTAATAAGAAAATATATTTATGAGAGCATATCTCATTTTATTAAATTAAATATCTCTCCAAAATCTCTCTTCAGTTCAAAAAAGGAAAACACCTAGTTCACTACTGATCAAATTGGAAATGACTTAGATCACTTACTCTGACACTAAAGTCTATCTGAGTTGACTAACTCTTACACTTAGATCTGAGTTAGTTAACTTTCTTTAATTTGGGAATCTTCCTTTATGACTGAACTTCATCTTCAATCCTGACCGTTGATTGAAATCAATCTCAACTGTTGATGGATTCTAGGAAAGTCTATTTAAGAGATCCTCATCTCTTCATTTTTAGAAAAAGAATTAGAATTTGCATCAAATTGCTATTGAAATTCATACTCATGTTTTCTCACGTTTGCTCACATTTTTGCATACATCTTGCATTCTTATTTTAAATTCATTTAGCTTAATATGCATAGGTTAATCTAATTTTGTTTCAATTGTTCCTAGATTAGAATGCATTTCTCATTCTAGATTAATCTGCACAATCATATAGATTAATATCATTTCTTAAATCCTTTGTTCCTAGAGGGTCTGGTTGCTTAACACCTCAAATCTAAGGATATCTAACAAGAAAAATCCCTTTACATAGAAGACAAGTGGTCAACTTGCCGACTGACTTTCAGATGAACAATCCAATGTTCATTCTGGGATGAATCCACAAATAAGGACCATGTTGAAGTGTGTGTGTGTGAATCGTAAGGCCACATTCTGCATATTCAACAACTATATATTCTTCTTTTTCACAACTAGATTAATTAGGGAGTCTAGTAACATGCTTGTATGGTCTTTTTTCATGCATTATGTTAGCTTTCTATCCTAGGGTGCACTCTGCTCTGTCAAGGCGCACTTGGGACTCATCGAAGCAGTTTTAGGAGCCTGGAAGCTACCAAAATCCCTTTCTTCTATTTCTAACTTACCAACTATGTCATAAAACTACTAATGACATCATTGACATAGTTGGTACTATTTGGGTGCACTTGGTAGTATAGGTGTGTAAAAAATTTAGTTTCTAGGTCTTCATTAGGCACCATTTCCCTACAGTTTGCACCTGGGCTCCTAGCTATGCCCTAAAACTACCAAATGCACCCAACTAGGTCCTAACTATTTCATTGATGTAGTTTTCACTATTTGGGTGCACTTGGGGATGTTCTAATCCATTTTGGCCTTCTAGGGTGCCACCTACTCTGTCAAAGCACACATGGTTCACAATGAGCACATACATCAATCAAAATCTGCACATCAGGTTTCCATTTCCTTCTAGAACTTAGATTAGATGATTTTTGTGTTACTATTGGTCTACTTGTAGCATGTGGCAATTATGGGATGAAGACATGATCATAAGAAACTACTAATGTGTGATTTGCAGGACGTTGTCAAAGACTTTGTGTGTCTTTCAAAACTATGTGTGCGGATTTCCTAGATTAGATAACACTTTGTTTGGTGCTTAAAATGAACTTTTTCTTTTCTACCTAGTGTGTCTACAGGTTTAGATCCCTAGGGATTACATTGGATGTATCCTCTCCCCTCACCATTCATGGATCTTGGATGTAAGCGAAATCCATGTAACTTCTATAGGAGGCCTACCTTGGACCAAGATAGTCGATATTGGGTATGCCAGTGGACAACCTCAAAGTGATAATGGGCCAAAGCTAGGTCAATATTCTAGCTGCTATATAAAATTTGATTATGGTGAAAGTTGTGTTAGCGGTATTGCTGCATAATAGTTCTCCTCTAGTACCCTTGTGGTGAGTCAAACCCCAATTCTCGAGGCTGGGAGACCTTTTGCGAAAGTTTATCATTCACTTGCCAAACGAAATGCCCTTACTAAAAAACATGTTTTAGTGGCCAAAATCCTTTCTATCCACTGGCTCAAGGGGTCACCCATGCTTGTGAAGACATCCTACATTCTCACAGTCCTTAGTAGAGGCAACAGTCCCTTGGGAAGTCATGCCCCTTGGGATGCAAATCTTGGTAGCCTCAAGAAGTGAGTGCGCTATAAGGGGGAGCCTGTGGTGCCAAGATCCTAGGTTGTCCACTCTAGATAAGTACAGCTAAACTTTGGTTCAAGTAGGAATTCAGTGGATATAGTCCTAAAAGCCTAGGTTATGGTGTGCTTATTCACTTTTAACAATAGCTATTCTTGTCTTAATGTGTCTTGTGTGTGTGTGTAAAACATAATCAAGGTAAAAGCCAACATTCAAATTTACA
Organism: Cupressus sempervirens; assembly: GCA_028749045.1. Classification (NCBI taxonomy): domain Eukaryota; kingdom Viridiplantae; phylum Streptophyta; class Pinopsida; order Cupressales; family Cupressaceae; genus Cupressus; species Cupressus sempervirens. The sequence goes on along the minus strand of CM053787.1, from coordinate 18,051,111 downwards.
CTTTGGAAACTTGCAAAAAATTGTCAAAACATTACACATAGTCAAAAAAATTCAACCTTTGTCCAAACTTTTCAAACTTTGGTTCAACACACTCAAACCTCAAAAACATGGTGACTTGTGCTCCTAAACGTGCTTGGCAAAACGTAGATCTCATGCTTGCATAGATTTCACTTGCATTCAGCCTAGTATAGGCTTCATTCTTGCATCATATAGACTTCCTATTGCACCTTTTAGTCCTCATTTTCTATCCATTACTTTTCATATTGCATCCATTTGGGTTTAGTTTACCTCTCGTAGTTTTTTGCATTTCCATCTCAAAATCAACACTTTACATTCACCACCTTGCATCTTTGCATACCTATTCATCATCTTGAACCCTTTAACAATCATTCCAGGTGTCCTAACCATCATTTGGAGAATTCATACTGGTCTTAACATTCTCCCCTACTATTAACCTCTCTGTGATATCAATCTGGAAAACATAGCTCCCGAAATTGCCTTAGTTTCAGCCTAGTTTACCAATTGTGCCCTAAAACTACCAATAGTGTCATAAAACTACCAACTATGTCATTGACATAGTTGGAACTATTTGGGCACACTTGGTGGTCTTCAAACCCAATTTTGGATTCTAGATAACATTTTGGGGCTTCAACAGTGTCCTTAGGTACTTGGTTAGCTCCCCTTGCACCAGCTTGCCTAGATCTGAATTCTGCATCACCTAGTCTTCATCACCTTCACTTAAGACATCATTCCATATTTCATAACCTCTATTTGACATCTCCCAACCCATCCTAACATCAACCCCAAAATCTTAGCTTCCTGGCATATCACTTTGGTAACCATACCCTTCAGAATCAGCAAACATTCTTCCTAGCTTACCAACTATGCCTAGAAACTACTGACTATGCCCAAACTGGCTCCAAGTGTGTCAATGATGTAATTGGTACTATTAGGACACACTAAAAATTTTTAAGGAATACTTGGGTACCTGCATGACCATTTTGGGCCTTCGAACTGCACTTTAGGACCCCAAAACTGCATCTAGGAGACTCTACACCTCCCCATTCTACACTTGACCCAAAACTGCATCTTGCACCCAAAATCCCCTTTTGAATCATAAAAATTGTCCATATAACACATCTACTTAGAATCACCACCATTTCAAGTGCTCAAAAGATCATTTTGAACCCCCGAAACCTTTGAATTTATTCAAAATCTAGACAAAGTATGAGTCTTAGAGTATCTCCTAGTGTTGACGGATGATGGATCTTGACTAGTCTTTTTATCTATTCTTATAATTTTCTTGGGTCAAAATCTATCTATTTCTTGATAGATTTGACCTTTTCATCTTTCATCAATTTGATCTTTTCGTCTCTTGTCACTTTTTGGTCAAGATCCAAAGTCCTTTATCACAAGGTTAATATCCTAGACAAAATACTTTCTAAAAGGTTTTACCTAGGTTCAAAACCTTGCATATACCTCTATCATCAGCATAATAATATTCCCAAATGTCATTTTTACTTACCTAGTGGTATATCACCTTCATCTTGCATGGTCCAAACCTTAGCATCATTCTCACTACCAAACCCTATCAGATTATCCATCAACCAAATTGCCTTCTTTATCATTTACCCTCATTTTTCATATCCCAAATGTCATTATCAGCCCTTGAGCACCACCCCTTGCATAGTATACCTTGCACACACTAACCTTTAGCATCCTTAGGAATTCCAAAACATAACACTAATTGTCATTTTGCATACCTTAGAGTCATTTTCATCCCCTCTAGTCAAACTTCAAAACATCACCTTGCATTTTGCATTTGCATAACATCCCTAGGACATTTTCACTTTGCACATCAAAACCCTAATTCATTTAGCATTTCATCACATTGCATAACATTCCTGAAAACTTAAAAATCCCAAAAACACTCATATCTTGCATACCCACCACTCTAAATCACCCAAAACACTCAAAATTTCCATTGTATCTACATTCTTACGTATCATGCCAGCACTTAATAGGACACAATCAGCTCAGAGACCCAAGGAACTCTATCAACCTTTTTTTTCTGAGGTACAAGCACAACAAAAACCTCATCCAAGATAGAGAAAGAGCAAGAAAACCCAAAAAACCTTTGATGAAGACCAAATCGAGGCATCACAACCATTACTAGCAGACCCCTTGAACATGTATTTACAAGATCCTCATAATCAAGCTATGGCACAATAAACCTTGAACAATGCACCTACCATGATATTTCCTCCAAACACTTCCCCCACACATGGGATGGTTCAATGGAGTCCTAACTTTGAACCTATATTCATGCCAATACCACCAGGAGGTGGAAGTGTACAAACCACACCTGAGGATGAACAATCACATTCCTTTGAATTCAAACAACCTAACACAAGTACCTACAACTATAACACATAAAACATACAACAAGGTACTGTACATCTAAGTGATGACTCTGACAATGACTATGGCATCACTAATGAAGAAATGGCTAGGGCATGTCAAGACAAAAGTTTTTGCAAGAACTTCAAATGTTTGGCAGTCCACGAAATTGTCAAATTTAACCCAAACTTGGAAGGTCCTAAGTCCAAAAATCAAACCAACAAAACAATTGAAAACATCCAACCCATGATCAATTTGGACTTAGATAAGGAAAAACAACCTTTGGAGTTTTCAAATGCAATAATGTCACCTATAAGGATTCATTGAGAACCAACAACTGAAATCCTCCAAAGTACATTTGAACACATCAATGTTAATCCCTTGTTCAATGAAATACCACCAATTCCTAAACACCCCAAAAGGACATTGAGTCTTGATTTTATTTACATGATACAACAACAAGACTCACCTAAAGGGACTTGTGCTCTAGGGATTCCAAACATACCTTCTTTGGAGGCAAATAAACAAAGTACACCTTTGCTCCTAACCCTACCAAGTGGTATGACATCAAGTGTTACAAAGCCTCCCATGAGTACACTATGTGCAACATCATCTACAATAGTCCCTATTGACATACAAAGGAAAAGTGTAGTTGACATTACACCAATTACCAAAAGGAATGAACCTCATTGTCAAGTCAATATGATGTCCCAAGTAGAAACCTCCAAAACAAAAAAGAGCCAAAATAACAATACCAACTTGACGATCACTTTCCAAGGAATTAGTCAACTCCCACAACAACATCAACCTATGGTGGTGCAAGGACATAACACTTCCAAAGCTCAATCAAGTATACATATCCTTAACACACATCCCACATATCAACAACAACATCAACCACAATGACAACAACCTCAAGTGGGGCAAACATCCAACATTCCTAATACACAGTCCCATGTGAACCCACTTGACTTACACACAATTTATCAACAACAATTTCAGCAACAATTCCAGCAACAACAAACCATGTTTGCCAAACAACAAGAACAACTCAAACAAAAAATGGAATATCAAAGATGCCTTGAGAAAAAAATTGCATACCAACAAAATTTATTACAAAAACAACATGTGCCATAACAACTTCAACAAATACCTCTACAAAAACACTCACATACATGGTCTCACATACAACCAATAGAGGTATCCCAACAACAACACATGGTACAAAAATCATAGTCAATCCCACAACAAGTGCCACATCAAATGCCACAACAAGTACCCCAACAACAAGGACCCTTCTATCTTCGAGGTGCCAATATACCTCCACCACCTAGCAACACTTCACCAGACTCATCAGACATAGAAACATAAGAACCGAGTAGACATAGCTCCTGCTATAGAAAATGGTCTACTCACAGACACAAAAGACTTGAAGGAAAGACCATCATGCAAAACCCCAATGAAGAACAATTACAATAATTCAAACAACTTTCCAAACAGGTTGAGGCATTGGGAGTCTAGAAGAAACAAGCTCTATATATAGAAAGGGACCTACATCCTAATCCATTCAATAAAGGGTATTATATGCCTCCATTCCCAAAACATTTTGAGGCTCCAAGGTTCAAAAAATATCAAGGAAAAGGCAACACTATTGATCACATCTAAGAATTTTGTTCTTCATGTACCAAACTTAGTGATGAGCCCACTTACCTCATGAGATTGTTCCCTCGTTCTCTAGATGGGCCCGCACTTGAGTGGTACTCCAAACTTCTTGGTAATATCAAATCTTGCTCAGAGCTAGTAGACAAGTTCATCTCCCATTTTTCCTTCCACGTTACAAATGAGGTGACACTTTCTGATTTGTGCTCAACTAAATGGAAGACAAGAGAATCATTCATCACATTCTTACTGCATTGGAGAAGCTTAGTTAGTCAATGCTCACTAGACATTCTTGAAGAACAACAAGTAAACTTGTGCATTGAAAACATAGTCCTAGACTTAATGTATGAACTCAAAATCAAGAGTCCAAGCACCATTTCTAAACTGATGAAAAAAGGGGCTATTATTGAAGATGCTCTTATCTGTAAGGGAATCCTCAAGATAAACAAAGAAAACACAAACACCAACTCGTCTAATGACAAGGAAAAAAATTTCTCCAAAAACAAGAATGTGACTATTGATGGCATTGTGGATGCCAACACAATTAGCACAACACAACCTCAACTGACTTTGAAAGGTGCAAACCCTAAAAATTCATAAACTTCTAATCAAACATCAGCTCCACAACAAAAAATTGATACTTCCATGCAAGAAAAACCTCAAATACATCCTAGAACCAAGGACAAAAAACTCACACCATTGAGGATACCTCTTGAGACTGCATTACAACAATTACTGAGTAATAACTTCCTGTAGTTACCCCCAATCAAAGATGAACCATTGACTAAAGCAGATTAGTGGGATGACAAAAAGTATTTTGATTAGCATCGCACCGAAGGACATAAGACTTCATCACACTTCCACTTGAAACATGCAATACAAGACCTTATTGATGATGGTGTAATCACGGTTGATCCATCACTATTAGCATCCAACTCTAACCACACCATATTCAAATATCCTTTGGGTAATCATGACAAAGGCAAGCCCTCCAGCTCAAACTCAAACTCACAAGCTAATGTGAATTACATGCGCACAGGATATGACTACACTATCAACTATTTTAATGAGTCAGATTCCCACATATCCACATTCACTTTGAAGGTTGAGGACCCTTGTTGCACTATCACTACACAGCATACCAAGATCACCCTAACTGGAGCTCCATCTAGACCTACTGCTACTACTAGACTTGTACCCTCTAGTAGGCCTACTACTCTTACTTCATCTGATTATAGCCTTGTTGAATAGCTCGGCAAGACCCCAGTGCAAATATCCATTTTAGACCTACTATGTGCATCTCCCCAACACCAAAAGATCTTAGAAAAATCCCTTAAAGAGTCAATATTCCTAGGGAAAAATCTAACCGCAATGATCCCCTCCACTTCGAAGTCTTCATCCATAATGCCAAACTCAGACATGTCTTAATAGATGGAGGAGCAAGACTAAACATCTGTACTCTTAAGGTTGTCAAAAGTTTGGGTTATTTTGAAGATGATGTGGATCCCTCTCGAAGAATCACAATAAAAGCTTATGATGATGGTGAATGCTTCTCCAAGGGCATCATCATATTACCTATCAAAGTTGGCCCAGCTACTGAAGACACATTGTTCCATGTCCTAGACATTGAAATGATTTACAACATGATACTAGGATGCCCTTGGCTTCATGTTATGAAAGTAGTGCCCTCTACATATCATTAATGTCTAAATTTTTCCTATAATAACATGGAGGTTACCATCCTTGGGATCCAAATCCTTTCGATTTTTGTGCTAATCTAAGAGATGCTACTACATACCAAATCCCAACAAACAATGAAGCACAACCCACAAATTCCTCTAAGTATGTGGATGCTGATATACTCCTCAGTAAGGCCAAGGAAAAGATGAAGATTCAAGACAATGGGTGTGGAGAATACTTTTTGTCTCATGTATCCCACATCAGGGAGTCACCACTTTCTCCCATTAGTACACAAAATGCCACTTCTATCAATAAGAATATGTCTGTATGTATTGAGAAAGAAAAAGAAGAATGAGAACCCACTTTGATATCTACTTTTCATCATCTTATTCGATATCCATCATAATCACATTTTCATCAAAGGATACTGTTGCATTTATTTAATCAATCTGGCCAATCATTTACTAATTTCCTCTATAGTATTAAATAACCCATGATTTAATCCTACCATTCTTACTAATTATTCTTCCTAATTATCATCCTCAATTAATTAATTTTATTAGTTAATTGATTTATCATTCACAAACCATGGAAATTCACAATTTCCTAAGTTCCATTTTCCATCATTAATTCTATTTTTTACTAATTCTAATTTTGTGGAATAAAAGGATTTTTAATTCAAATATTCCATAAAATATTGCATCATGACACTTGGATATGACATCTCGTGGATTCTCCTTTGACACTTGTATAAGATATGTCATAACCAAATAGTCTTATTCTCTTATGCATGTCTCTATTTGGCTTATTTGTCATAGATTCTTGGCTTTAAGTGGGTTGAGGTGTCTTATGATGCGTCATAGATTCTCTTCCATGTTTAGCCAAGTTTGACTTCCATGCATCATAGAATCTCACAATTGGCATATTTTGTCATATGCATCATGGATTCTCAAAGGAATCTCTTGCCACATCGCATATATATGGGTCAAAAGTCCAATGCTCTCACCTTGAGTGTTGATTATAAAATGGACACTCTTTTTCTTATTTCCAATCTTAATGCTTGAGTCTTGAAAATCCTTAGGTCTCGATTCTTGAGTCCCTAGCTTCTTTACATTTTGCATTCTTGCTCTCACATTAAAATCACACTTCTAGTATTCTCATGGAATTATTGACATCATAGACTTTTGCTTCAATTTTGTGTGCACTATAGGCAACTTTGGAGCTACATCATTTGGAGAAGAAAGAAGGACATGGGAGCTACAAATGAAAGAGGGGGTTTTTATTGCTTTCTTTATTAGTTTGGCTTTCATGGTAGACTAGTGGTTGCTAACGTATCTTGATTGAGTTTTTTGATTTCTCATAGTATGTTATGCATTTAACCCATTTTCTAGTTGCTACATAGAGAATAGTCAAATATTTACCAAATGTAGTTTTGAAGCCATAGAAGAAGCCTAATTTCCAAAGAAATATTAAGGGAGTTTATAATAAGTGGATATAGGAGTATTATATATTACCAAAAATGGGAGAAGACAAACTTTTAGTTTCTGGAGTTTATTTTTGCACAAGAAGTCATTGGTTTAAATTATGCAAGGATTTGTCTCAGGTGCCTAGTTTTTAGTTTAATTCAGTTGAGGTAATTCAGATCTAATTTCTAGTGAAATGGTTAACTAAGTGAATGTAAAAGGTAGTAAAATAAAATTATGGGTGCATTATTTCATCTCCAAATCAGCTAAACTGAGGTATTTTTGGTGTTTTAAAATGCTAGAGGGTTTTCAATTATCCCACTGAGAAACTGACATATCTAGGGGCAACTAACTCCCATTTTCAACATGCCATTTCTAACAACAGGCCAACTATAAGGCATGACCCTTTTTCTTCTTCAGGCTCTGCTAAACCTCGGTGGTAGACCTCAGATTCAATCAATATTTTACCAGTGCAAAAACATAGCCCTAAATCTACTAAGTATATTTTACCCTTATTTCTCCCAAAGACTCATGAGATGACATGGATCTACAGTAGCTAAATGCAAATATAGAATATTCACAAGCTGAGTGAGGGCATACTATTTAGGTCCTTCAACATAAAATAGAGAGAATGTTTGATTTATAATGTTGATTTCAATAAAACCTCATGTATGCAGTAATAAGAACTAGTGATCCTATAAACTGATCAGTGCCTAATCCATTGGGCAAATCCATGAATCAAATGCATGCATATGGATATCTGATACTTATACATATACTTAGATATTTTATCTAGTAATGGCATCCCTTGATTCTATTTGAAAGTGTGGGCTCCTTTTCAGATGTCCTTCTCTTTCTCATGTTGTATTCTCCTTTACATGTTCTAACTGGTTTCACTTGACGCTGCCCTGTTCTCCTTCTTCAAATAGTGAGGGTGCTCTGAATTTAGGTGTGGAGTGCTTTGTCTTGCTCAACCATGAGAGGTTCCTCTTTTGAATCAACCTTTCCTTTTTTATGGAAATTTATGCCCAGCGCAGGGCTCTTTTATGTCTACTCTTCCTTCTTTATTGTGTTGATTGTTTGCTCGGATGCTCTTCTATGCTTATGTGGCTCTCTTTCTAGTGGATGCCTCTTACTACCATGTGGAGCTCTTCCTTATCAGTGTGCACTATTTGCAATGGCCATCTTTCCTTATTCGTGACAGGGGTTCTTTATCAAAACTCATGGGCTGCCTTTTTATGTGGATCTCTATTCTATTTTAGATTCACTGCCTAATGCCCAATATGCACCTTATGTCACAGCCTTGTCCTTTGTGGAGTCAACGCTTCTTCTAATTGTTATTTCTTTTTTTTCTTTCTTTTTAATATCTTCATAGGCCTGACATGTTTGTTTTAGGACGAACTCCTTTTGCATCTTTTGTATACCAGTGACAACATAGAACCTTGATGCTTCTAACATCAACAAGCACATGTGAAAATGCATTAGCTAGGAGTGGCATGTACCTCCTGAGGAGCATGAAATCCATAAATCCATATGAGAGGGCATCTGAGTGGTAAAGGGAGTGAATATGAAGAAGTGTCCTTGCCATTCTCATCCCTCTTCTATGCAGATTCAAGCGACATGTTTGAGAAATTTCTATTCATTCTATCCATTAAATTTCTTGAACCACTAGAATATAGGTGAGAGTGTAAAAAAAATCAAAATCAGAGGATTGAAACCCCAATTTCACATCATCTCGCCCCAACCATTGGATGGCTTCTTCCTCACAAAGCATGTCATCTCATGAGTTAAAAAGTACATTCCCTCTAAGCTCTTGCTTGAACCCCAGGTCTTCTTAATTTTACTCTTACTAAGATTATAATGCATACAAGGAACCCATGACTGTGCTAAAATGTAGATTGTGAATCTCACAAACTATATATTTTTTTACTTCTAGTATCTTGGCTAGAACAGTAGGATGGCCTGAATTATATTCATGTTTGGATTCCTCAAGAAATGAAGATGTAGCCGCAAATCACAAGTTCATACTTTCACATTCCTATTCAATTCTGACATCATTAGTCAGACCCCCAAATTGGGTTTGACTAAAAAAGTTTCATTTTCAAACACAGGATCATTTAAACTGATCCATTCATCATCTGATATTGACTGGAATCAAATTTAACTACTAAATAATCGATTTGAAGCTCACTCTACATAATTTGTCAATTGTGACTTTCTACTAACAAGGCCTGTCGGGTGGCTTAAAAAACTGATCCAAACACCTGATCAGGCACTAAAAACTAGCACATTGACTCTTTGTTCCGCATACTTTCACCCTGTCGAATCTCATATCATGATGAATTTTGGGTCAAAAGATATTCTCTATCAAATTTGACCTCCCAAAACTGCCTGCAAGAAACATGTCAGAAAATAATAAAATTGGGTTTGGATTTACCTTTGAAAACTAGGCAAATGGGCACTTGGGGAAAAGAAAACTGGGGTGTTGGTTCTTTTTCATGAGGAAATTATGGATCTATGATTTGGGCTCATGATGAATAACTGGGCACAAATAGTGATCAGTCAAAGTAGGCTACTTAGATTTTGCAAATTGGAAACACTGACAGAAATCATTTTTTGCAAATGGAATTGACCTGGAAAAGTGTGCAAATGGATTTGTCAAGACCTAAAAAATGGCACACTTAAAGTATTTCTGGAGTACTACATAGTGGTACAATCCATTAGATCTCACCAATCATGGATTAGGAGTTATAACATCATGAACAGGGGTACTGATCAATCTGCAAATGCTAGCAATAGTAAAAAGTTATAAATTCTGTTTGGAATCGCGTTTGAAAACTGATCAAATAGATTCATCAAGACTTAAAAATTGAAACATAACAAGTCTCTGATGTTTACAATACAACGCAAAAGGAATTTTAGCATTTTGGTCAACTGGGTCAAAGTTATAACTTGTCAAGCAGGGCTTTCTAGAAATGTGAACAAAGTGCATCAGCATGAAAACAATAAACTACCAACTTTGAAGGATTCAAAACCTAATCAAAAAAACTCAAAACAACTCAAAATCTAAAACATAGGTTCTTAGGTATGGACACTAGATATTCCCAAAGTGGTAATTCACAAAACATTTCTACGTGCAAGTTATTCAGATGCAAATAGGGCCTACTATCATTGTTTGATACATGGTAAAATGTAGAAATGACATTGGCTCAAAACAAGACTTCACCAAATGACTTGGGATGTCAATTTATCATCATGGAATGCTTAGGCAGATTGAATCCAGGGTGTTAAAAACATTAAACACCTTAGGGGGCTCAAATCGATAGTCAGGTACATAGGCATTAAAAGCATTTATAGGGCTCAATTTTCTCAATGGTGCTCAAAATTGACCATGCAATTTTTAGCACCAACAAGTATCATCTACATTTCATGATGCTTATCAGATATTTTAGTAACAAAAGTGTTTTTATCATTAAGGGAGAGATATTTTGAATTTGTTACAAAAAAAGATGAAAACCAAATCAGATCTCATGGGTAGAAAGATGAGAGAGTTTTCACAATAGTAGGGAATGAGGTTTCAAGTGGACACATGTCACCTTCAGATCAGATCCAGGATTCCATTCTTCCTCTATATCTTTCTCTTTCTCATCCATTGTAATGGTTGGAAATTTTTAGTGTAAGACCACATTCTTGGATCCGGAGCTATGATTCCACCATATTCTTTATCAATTTATCTTTTAATGAATAGCAAAAAATAAGCATATAGATAGTTCTAATCTATTCGAGAGTTTGACATTTCAATTTCATAAATCTTATTATATTTGTTTCAAAAAAATGAATGAAAATGTGGCAACAAGTTAATCTCCATTCTGATATCTTGTCTCCCATTCATGTTGTTTGTGATCTTTTGTGTTTTGTAAACAAATGGTATGAATCTCAGTTGCAATCTGTGGGTTGTATATGTTGATTTATTTTTCTTATGACTCAAGGAGTTGTGTAAATGCTTGATTCATCATCATAGGATTGTAGATCTCATGAAGGGATTGGTCAAGTATGAGATTCATAAAGATGCATGTTTGATTCATAAGGTGGATAGATAAATATGGAAGTCCTAATGTATGTGTTATGTCAATGACTTTTAGAGATGTGTATTAGGGTTTTGTGTGATTGCTTGATAGATAAGGCACTGATCAAGTAAAAGATCAAAATTTTATGTTGTTTATGTCATGTTTTGCTGAAATCAACATCATTAATCAAATGTATTTCCCTTTAATGTTGAAGAACTAAAAAGGATTCCCTCACTTAGCTTATCAATTTCTTTGGTCATGTTACTAGCTATTTCATGTCTAATATCTCTACATAAGTGTTAAAAGATTAAGGGTTTTTATTTGCTTTATTTAGATTTAGTGTATGCTTTTGACAATTGGTACCATATATAGAATCTATTGGTCTACCCACCTAAGTTTTGCAGAGCCTAAAGTAGAAGAGGGGTCTAGCCTTACAGTTGGCCCAGTGTCTGAAAGGGTATGTTGAAGATGGGAAGTAGCTACCCCTAGATGTATCTTGTTCTCGTCGGGGTAATTTGGAACCGTGTTGTTTCAAAACACCAACAAAGTGAAAAAGAGTAGCATGTTACTGGTGGTTTTTCCCAAATTGGGTCTCCAATTAAATCATTTTGTCAAATGTGTTTTTGAAACTATTATGTTTCATGTTTACATTTCTGCAAATTGATTTAGCAATAACCTACAAGTTTTAAGTGAGTGTATAATCTTATGGATGCATGCTTGATGATAAATGTTTTATGGGTTCACTAAGTTGTGAAAAGTTTTATTTATACATCTAGACCTTGGATAATTGATTCAACACCCCCCCCCCCCCACCTCTTAGTTATTTTAAAGTATTCCAATAGCTAGATCCAATGAGATTGATCTCATGATGATCCTGCCCCCGTTGCTCCCACAAAAAGAGAACAATAATTCCTCATGAAGAAGATTTTGGGTTTTACAGTCAAACTTTCTAATTCAAAAGTGAGAAGTGAGGAATTAAATTCCTCTTTGGATACTTATTGACTTTTTGAGTGAACAATTAATTAGGGTAAATAACCATCCAACCTAGTTAAACTTTGAATCAACCTAAACGAAAATATGCTATTCCAAGTAATTGAAATTCATCTATGAAAAAGCTGAAAAAAAAAATTAAAAAAAATAAAGCCAAAAAACTCTTAAACCAAAATCACATAAAACTTAAACTTCATTGCAATGTGAACCTCTAAATGCATAGACACGATCATAGGTCTAGTCACATACTACAAATGAGTCTGGATTTATCAAATCACTAGAAGGTTTAATTTAAACATTTAAATAAGATACGTCGACCATATAGGGATGGCATTGGGAAATATGAATAGTTGAATCACTAACTCCATGTGTCACTACTAGGGATATAAATCATGCACACTAAAACACATGATCAAGTGCAATTGCATATAATAACACAGCCATAGAAATAAGTGCATTAAATAATTAATTTAGCCATTTGTTCAATTATACTGAAATAATCCATTTACATCACTCACATTCACATAAACCATAATGAAGCAAGAATGAAGTAAATCACCATAATATTAAATCCACATATAACCAAATTAGATATAAGTGCAAATACTAGATAACCACATATCATCATAAAACATACTGTAATCTCAAAATGGCATCATTATTCAAATATGATCCACTAAACAACATAGTAATTCTAACATCTATGATACTGAAAATTAAAGTATAACATCTGAACCTCATGTCATCTCAACATGTAATAGTAACATGAGTAAAAATGATCTCTTAGATCAAAATATAATAAGGTAAATATCCACAACACATAGCCAATGAATCCAACATAGATAATCCATTTCTAATTATTTAACAATTTAATAATGGTTAGTTAAACAACATGAAAAGGAAATTAAAACACATAAGAAAACACAGTCATTAACATGAGTAACCATTACTACAAGAACCTAGTCCACTATAGCAGGTAATGATGCACAGTGCAATCTATGCATACATCTTAGGGTAATCACAAAATAACATCATGATACCACATCAATCCTAGTAACCTTTGGTGCGAACCTTAGTGAATCATCTAACATATCATAATCTCATAAATCAGCCATAAGCATAAGTAAAACAACTAAAACATAACATAAATCAAATCACCCCAAGATTGCAGACCACTCATGGTCCCAATCATGATCACTCACCAAGAAAGATCATCAAGGTTGCATCCATTAGGATGACTTATAGAAATCAAATGGGATAAGAACTACAAAGAAACCCCTACCCCACTAGACCCCAAGGACAACTAGGATACATGCCAGTGATGATTATCAAAATAAAATGAAGCAATTATCAAAATAGGTTACCTTACTTTTGTGGTTCATCTACTATAACTATACCTATGTAACCAATTATGAAACTACTTTCAAATTAATTTAAAATATGCCACATGTACTTGAGAGCAATATTCTTGTGAATCTACTGATAATGACATTATGTCTCAAATGTAACTATGTTTTGTCAAGAGATACACGTTATTTTCTCCCAAGCTTGAAGGTTGTTGTAACTCACCTATATAAGTGAGTTCCCAAGGTTGGAGAAGGGTCTGAAACTTTGGTGAATGAATGTATTATCTCATTTCTTTATTGGTCCATGGTTGTGTATTCTTACCCAATCTTTCTTTGATGACAACAAAAGTAGGAAGTGTCAAGTCTATTTTTGAGATTTTCTCATGAAATTGATACTGAATTATGTATTCTCAACCAATATAATACAAAATGCTCATATATTGGTGACCCAATTTGAATTTTGTCCCTTTTTTTTGTTGCTTTCATTTTTCTAAGGTTTTATATCCAAGTTTATCAAAATCTCAATTGTGATTCATTTAGAAAAATATCTTTCCCATGTCTTGTTGATCATCAACTTGATTATGTAAATCCTTGATGTGGATTAAGAGAATTGAGGGTTTCATAGAAAGATTTTGATAAGGATGAAGTTTAAGATTGAGTATTGGTTTCTTCTACACAAAGTGGGAAGATATATATGGTGGCACGTTTCAATTTTTTTGAGTAAATAGCCCAATGGATAAAGCATTGGTCATATGAAAATTTTTAGAATATGGATAATCTATATTGTGTAAAATCCTTAAATCAAATCTTTTAATTCTTTATTGTTTGTAGAACTAAAAAGTAAGCTTGTACTTGATTCATGTAGTCTTAGGGTTTGGAGAAGTATTTATTTTCATCCCTTTCATAGTCCTTGAATTACAAGAGCTAAAGGAAAATTCTTTTTTTATATTAGAATTTATTTTTTTTAATTTTTCTTGAGGAGAAAAAGTAATAAATTCCACAGTATACTGCTTGAATTTTGCAAAATTCAAAGGGAAGAAGGCTGAAAAGTATTAATAGATGGTCATATTGATTTAATCTAAATACCCATTATGGTTTGTATCTAATTATTATGTACTTATTGTACTTTCATAAGGTATTTGAAATCCTATCAAATCAAGAGTTGACACTTCTTACTTGGAGAAGCTCTAGTATTTTTCTTAAAGTACTTTAAAGTAGCCTTCGTAGAGGCCTTGAAGGCATAACCCTTTCCATTTCCTTTTATTTTTGGTACCATCTGCTCATCCTTTGAATGTATACTCTCACTATCTTTAGTTTCAAAGATACCCTGAGATTCCTCTAAAACTACCTCATCAACTTCCTCCACACACTTCAGCTAAATAAATTTCCCTACAAAGTAAGTTTTAATTGTTGGAAATATAAGGTAGGCTAGGCCACTGAGAGGGGAGGGGTGAATTGGGAACTAATAAAAAATTATCTTACCTCACCAATTAATCCTTCATATATTATTTTGATCTACTTGCATGCATGAAAGAATGAAAGCAATAAAGCATTCATAACACTTTGAAATAAGATATGGTGACCCATAAATCACCTAATTAGAATGTAAAATTGGGGTGGGGATGACACCAAAAGCTTTAGTATTGTAGAATAAAGTTAACCTATTAAGGCTTACAATTGACCACTTTGGGCCATCTACCCTATTAGGAGTAATAAGGACTGTGAGGTCCACCTTGTTAAAGGATTTACAAACATACAATGAAGTATACACTCATTTAAGAGATTTAGCAAAAGATTGTTAAGTCTACCCTATTAAAGGATTTGCAAATACACCTATTAGGATGAATAACTGGCTGATCTCTAATCTGCAACTTTGATTTGCTGAATGAGATTCCTTATATTACAATGATCACCTAACTATGATAGATATATCTATGTTGTCCCTTATACTACTTGTAGCCTTCTTCAATTCACACAAATGTAATTCATATTATTTTTTACATAATGTATTTTGATATGATACAATGTATTACATATAGATCAATCCAAATAACAACTTACTAGAGTTAGCTACAATACCAATTTCATCATAATTCACAAAGTCAGCCCAACTATTCTAACTAAGGTTTACAAGAAAAACTCAGTGATGTTCTGATATGTAGAAAACATTGTCAACACTCAAAAATATCTTGCTCTCAGTTGAACTTGAAGCTTGGTCCATACTAATCAATTCCAAGTAGCTAAAACTTGGTCAACACTATGTGACTTAGTGAACATGGATATACTTGGTAGTTATTGAACAAATCAGTTGACACTGCATTACTCAGTCAAAAATAGATTCACATTGTTAACACTACAAGCTTGGTAGACACTATAGGACTTGTTCAACACTACAGAGCTCAATTAACACTAGAGTTATCATCACTTCCACTAACTAGCCTAGTAGCCTCTACTATGCTTGGTATTCACTGTATAGAGATGTTTAAGCTCAGTAAACACTATGTGGCTTGGCAAAAATTATAAACTTACTTAGGTGCTCAGGAGCAACTAAAACACTTGGTTAACATTGTGGGATGAATGGTAAGATCTATAGCAAGTATAGAGCTCATTAGACATTGTATAGCTTGATAGAAATGTAACCATTTGACTAAGTGTTGAGTCATAGATAGACAAATTGACCTTAATATAAATAATCTCCCCCCTTGGCATTAGTGACAAAACACTTATCAAACCAAAAACAAGAATACTCAAAACTATAAGTCAAAATACTTCCTTTATCATCATTTTGACTCTTCAACTTGGTTTTGACTTCCAACTACTGTGGCTCGATGAAATGATCTATTTTTTTTTTTTTTTCAAAATTGCTTTTGTAAAGATACTTTTTTCTTATCTATACAAATATTTGCATAATACTATACTACTCCCCCATGCATATACCTCTAATATATAAACACATCTAGAGTATAGTATTCTCCCTCTATACATATAATCTTAACATATTTGGTTCTCCCCTTTTGCATATTACTTCTCCCCCTTTTTGACACAATTGCCAAAGGTGTGTAATATGTACAAGTTAATAACAAAATGTGACAAGAAATTAGAATGTACCTTCAGAATTAGTACCATAGTCTTCTCCCAATTCTCTTGTAATACCTTACTTGCATGCAAGTCTATTTGAACTTCTACTAATAATTCCATCATGTGGTCAACTATGGATAAGTTGTTGTAATGGATGAGAGATTTTGCATGTGAAATGTGTTTTTGCAGTGCATCCATTTTTGGAAGAACCATGTCCTGTATTTTTGCAAGTGTGGCCCTAATTCTAGCTTCTTCCTTTAATAATTTTGCCTATAGATTTATCAAATATCTAATCTTTGTGAAGTGTGTACAAAATTATAAATTGGGTCAAGTGACAGCTAGTGTACACTTTCCTTCATATGTTCATTTATCTTGGACAATTTGAAAAATAACAAAATAAAAGTATTAATGAACATTTCCAGTGTAACAAGAATAGTAGATAACTCTACTTGATCTATTGCAATTTTCTATACAAGTTTCTCCAACACTTTGTTCTCAAATTATCTTTCAGCTCTTTACATCAGTTTTATTGTACATTCAAATATTCATTATATTTATGGATAATCTCATCTAATTAATTCAAAATAGCTTTTTTTCTATCAACCTCAATACTCATAGCCTCTTCACTAAGCTTTTGGTACTTAGCCCTTTACTTTAAGAGTTCACCCAGGGTATCCATTTGATCAGGGGTTAGGATAGAGATATCCTAGTTTGGAATAACTATGTCCTCATCCAGATCTATTTCTTTCTCTTCTTCTTACCTTTAACCTTTAGAACTTTAGTGCTTAGTTGAGACTAATTCTCAACTATCATTACATTGGCTATGGATACACTTGGAATAGAAATAATTATAGAAATAGAAATAATTATAGAAAAATATGTGGAAATAATACTAACAATAGGAATACCTTGCTATTGCTTGGTCAAGCTTGATGATAGAGGAACTTTCTTCTTGGTAGATAAATTGTTGGGAACTTCTTTCAATGCAACACTTAGTAGAATAGATCCAGAGCTTCATTGTGTGCTTGGTGTAGTACTGGTATCCACAACCAACTTAGTAGAAGCTTTATTTGAGCCTGATTACACTAAGGATTTTCACAGAGAGTGAGGAAATGAAGTCATAATCTAAATTGTAATCTTCTCTACATCAAATTCTTCAATGCTTTTTTTTATCTCTGGAAGACTTCCTCTAGTAGCTTCGTATTCTTCCTCCTTATCATCAAGATTGACATCATCTCTCTCATCATCTTTTATTTCTATTTCCGCTTTTTCATCCTCATCTTCATCATCCTTATCATAATTATTCACAATAAAATCACTAGGTTGGTGCAAATTATAGATGCTTTTCCATGTAGTAGTATGTTTCCCAATCACATATTCAATATCCTTAAGCATTATCATGCATGTGTTTAACTTGAGAGTGAAATTCTTCTCATTTTTCTTTAGGGTTTCCTTCACTTCCTTCTCATTTGGACTTGGCATGAGTTGCTTCAAATTTTGTTCAAAGATGTCCTTGAAAGTATTCTTTGTATTTTCCCATATAGGTTTTACTACCTTCATAAGTTTTTTAGGAATTTTTGGTGAAAGCTCATCTGGTGAATACTTCCATTTTCACAATTTAGTCACAAGAGTGTTCTCAATCTACCTTTTCTTTTCTTCATTCCTTGTCTCATACTTGAGAAAATTAAAACATGCCATGTCAATTCCTTCTTCTATCCTCTTCAATCTTTCTTAGAGAGGAGGTTTAGATCATTTGGAAATAATTTCTTCAACATCATCTTCACCTAACTTCAACTTCCTTTTGGATTTGTCTGCCCTTCTTGTAAATACATCAGTGGAGGATTTGGCAAGTCTCATTATAATTGCTTTCCCCTTCTTCTTGGGAGGATCTTGCTTCTTAGATTTAGATTCCTCTACTTTATCCTCTTCATCCTCATCTTCTAAATCATCTCCTTTGCCTTCTGTCAACATGAGAGGAGAACTTTCTTCCTTTGCGTTTTTTATTAACTTTTCTATCCTCTTCCTTCCTTTGTTCACTACTTGAGGTAGTTTAATTTGAAGCTTAATACTTTCCTTTTCTTCATCATATGTTTTGAAATATGTGGCTTTGGGGTCCAAAGGCTCATTCAATAGAGCTTCAATGATATCGTTAGTGTCATCAATGTTAACCTCATACTCTAGAGGTTTAACCCATGCCAGTCTAGGTTTGACTACCTAAATGTATACTTTTTCACAGTCAACCATGAAAAATTATATTACTCACAATCTTCCATAAACATCCTAGGCATACTAAACCTATTTTGCATCTTTTCTTTGAATGTTTCAAAATAATTATCCATGATGCTATCAAAATTATCACCGATTTCTACTATGCATTCATTGATTTGATATAAAACTAAAACATCCTTCCTCCATATTGTAGAGCCTTTAGAAGGGAAAAAATTTTCAATAAAGAAGAATAGACATGTCAAAAGGGAACCAAACTTAGCTGGGTTTTCCTATGATACTCTGATGCTCTCCATGTTCTTGTTGAATTTGTTCAACAACAACTCAATAATGTTGAAGGATAGATTATTCTTTACTGCCTTGTATGCAAGATCAACAGCTTCATATGAAACACTGTTCAAATGAATTGAGTTGAATATTATATGAGTAATCATATGGATTTATAACTTTAGCTCCATGTCAATTATGTTGCTCAACTTCATTCCTCTTCCATTTCACATGGAAAGTGTTCACTTAGCCAATTCAACCTGACAGTCTTTACTTTATTTAACAATGGCAGTCCAGTGATTCTGTGAATAATTTTCTTCATGAACTAAATTGGATGATCCAACCATAATTTTCAATTGTGAACACAGCTTAGGATAAGTCTAATCCATTTGACTTGAAAGTCCCTTGACATATTTAAAATATGCATTAGACCCTTGGTTTTCAAATGTTGATGTTTAGGCTTCAATACACTATCCATGCATAATTCATTGAATGCCTCATTCATTTCTAGAGTACCAAGTTCCAGAATAGAATAGTGGTAGAATGAATGGATGTCATGGATGATTAATACCTTGGGCATAATTTTAGATTATGCTCAAACTAGGTTGAGTGCCTCTACAATTGCTAGACTCAACTTGAATGTAGGTGCCTTGTAGTCAACTCCATAGACTTAAATTTTAGAACCTTTCATGAATTTTCTACTTGATGATGCCATGCTCAGTAGGGTGTTTGAAAACATGAGAAATATTTAACAAAAAATACTCAAATTCCTTGGGGGCTCTAAATTTGATATTCACTCTATACTCTAAAAATTCATAGTGAAATAATGCAATTGATTCCTTCCTTGTTAACGAATTTCCTCTTTTCATTCACCATTAATGATTAATACTTCATACTCACTTGGTGATAGATTTTCCTCCACTTGGTTTTTCTTTTAATTCTAAGGATAAATTCACACCTCGATAGAGGCACCATCACTCGCTATCTATATCCAATGTCCTAGTATATCCTAACCTTGTTTAGGAAGGTCTTGCAACCTGACCTAGCTTTATGATCCTTGTGCATCTTGGATATTGATATGGATCTTTCTTCTTGCTAGCTGGAACTAATGTTAGACGAGTTCTTCTAAATCATAGTTCCAATGATCTCCATAGGGAACTAAGTTAAAATGATTGTGCCACCCAACTCATTGACTTGGGTGTCATTCATTTCATGATTTTGGCTTGCATTCTTTGGAAATTTTAATACCCATTGGTGCCTCATTTTTTTTTTTTTGATATTGCCAGCTTTGGTTTTCTTTTCATTTTCAATTCTTCCTATGTTCATACAATTCTTGGAAAGATGTCCAATTTCTATACAAATAAAACATCTATTTGTAGTATCTTTTTTTATAATATGATGTTCCACATAGTTTTCTCCAATGTGCCAAAACTCACCATAGTAGTGACATCTACACCATGTGTTGTAATTCCATCCAAATATTACTTTCACAATTTGTTCTTTTAGGTACCATTTTGTGGTTTTGCACTCCAAATATATGTGTCCTTGTTTCTTGCAATTGTGACACTTTCCTTCAAACTTAGGTTTCTTTGTGCATTCACTTTCTCTATGACCATGCTTGTTGCAACTGTAACATATTCCATTAAATTTTTTTTATGATTGCTCCAACATTTATTTAATGTATGACCTATCTTATGACAATGATTGAAAATAGGCCTTTTTTTTTTTTGTTCCTTCTGTTGAGCTCCTTGCTAAGATGATTCACCTTCTATATATCCTAATTCAACTTTGCATTTGTACATGTACTAACTATTATCATTCAATTGATTCATGCTTTCTTGGGATTTCATAATTCTTTCATTGGTTTTTCTTTCAATACTAAGATCATTCTACAGTGTTTTATTCTCTATCCTTAAGTTCATAATCTCTTCATTTGCAATAGTAAGTTAATCAATAAAATCAGCTGGTTGAAGGGATAGTTGTTGAATTGCATTGTCCTTCTCTTCTATCACTTTTTGTGCTTTGTATTTCTCTTCCATGACTTCACATAATCTGATTGATTGGGATTTTTTCTCTCTTTTAAACTTTCTAACTTCTTCTTGATGATTGATTGGATTTGTTTCTCTCTTTTAAACTTTCTAACTTCTTCTTGAAGATTGGAATTTTTTTCCTATAGGTCTTTGATTGTTGCATCCACTTAATCTAAATTTCTTTCTAGACATAGGTATTCAATTCTTTCTTCAATGTAGATATTTTCATCCTTTTGTACTACAAGATCTTTCCTTCTTTTCAATGATTGAGAGAGTTTCTCCTTTGATTTCTTGAGTTATTAACTAGCCAATTCTAGGTTCAACTTATCATTCTCAATAGCCTAATCTAGGTTTTATACCTCCATTTCCTCTGATCTTATCTCAAGTTGTTAAACTTCTTTTGTGAGAACCAATAGCTCTAATACCAATTGTTGGAAATATAAGGTAGGCTAGGTTACTAAGAGGGGAGGAGTAAATCAAGAACTGATAAAAATTTGTCTTACTTCACCAATTAATCTTTTATATATTATTCTAATCTAATTGCATGAATTAAAGAATGAAAGGAATAAAACATTCATAAAACTTTGATACAAGATATGGTGAACCAGGAACCTTCAAATTAGAAAGTAAAACTGGGATGGGGATGATGCACACAAGCTTTAGTAGTGCAATATCATTAAAATTAAAATTAAAATAATTAGTTAAATTAACAATAGACCTATTGAAATTCTATAAGGCTTCTTAAATAACTAATCTAACATTAATATTTAATATTAGTAATAATAATATCACTATTATTTCACTAATATTGCCATTAATGTCATAAGATTAATTGTACAAATAATATAGTTAAATTATTTTTATTTATTATTAATAAGGAGGAGTTTATTTAATTTATCTTAGTGTTTGGTTAAGTAAAAATATGTTTTCAAAGGACACAAAACCCTTTACAAAGGATAAGAAAGATATAACAATGAGGATCTTAAAAAAATTATGGAAAACCACTGGACAAACTAGAGGGAAACACCAGAGTTCCCAACAAGAGGTAAAAGAACCCAAGAAGCCACAAGCCATCAAGATTTACATTTTGGTTTAGTCTTTTGTAAATGTAAAGACATGTCAAATTAAGGTTTGGGGGATTTTCCTTTTTTTCCTTTAACTAATGTCTAACCATCCTCCACCTTCCCAACAACCTTCTACCAATCTCCACTAATCCCCAAAACCCTCACAATAGGAGAAGCACAAAAAAAAATGTTCTAGATAGAGTCAACAATAGAAAGAGGGATATCACCAACATTATCACTCAAAGATGCTAAAGGGACAACAATCAAATTAATAGAAACAATAATAGGTAACAAGTCAGAAACAACATTCTAATTCAAATCCATCATAGGGACAACATTCAAATAACTGGAAACAATAACAAAATCCTTAGCCAAAGTGTGAGTATGAGAAGAGCTATTTGACCCATCGACATCTATGGATACTTTCTGAACCACATAGTGTTCATCTGAAACATCCAACCACCAAGAAGGTGATTTCTTCAATCTAACCATGTTATAGAAGCATCGTGTAGTGAGATGGCTAGTCTTATGACATTTCCTACATCTAAAAGGAATACCCTCATAATCAAGAAGCTTAATCCAAGAATGATTTGTACTAGCCAACTTCAACATTGTTAGGAGCCCCTTGGATTTCTTAATACCATTGATACTAGCATTCATCTAAGAGTTAACGTAAAATGGAATGGATTTATTAATGCCATGCCTAAAATATTTTAGTAAGGAACAAAATGCTAAAGCTTCTTGACATAATTGGGATGAAAATAGGTTTTACTTTCTTTCTAAAATAGGGCCTCACTCTCACTAGGCTCTTTGGGAAACTCCTCAATGGTGGCTTTTGAGAATTGGTGGTCTCTATAGAATTTCCTACCAATGATTGAAATACTAGTCACCTTGGAAATGAGCTTCTTAGTGATGATGGCATTGGAAATGTAATGATGATCAGGTGACTAGCGAGGGGGTGAATTAGGAACCACTTATAACTTCTTTCTCTTAATCCTACTTTATTAGATTATCTAATCTATTTGTGTGCATGGAACATAACGTACTAAAGGTAACACCAACATAACACTTTGACAAAATATTTGGTGACCCAAAAAACCTCCAAGAAGAAGGTAAAACTGAGGTGGGGATGACACCCAAAATGCTTCACTACTAAAGTAATAAGGTTGGCCTATTAGGGCTTACAATTGACCACTTCTAGTGATCTACTTGGTTAAGAGTAAGTAGGAGTACAATGTCCACCTTTTGAAAGGATTTATACAATACAATAAAGTATGCACTCAACTAGGAGATTTTGCAAGGGCTATTAGGTCCACTTGGTTACAAGATTTGAGACTGATACACATGTTAGGATGAATCAACAAGTTGATCTCTTCTTTTCAACTTTTTTTGCTAATGAAGATCCTTTGAATAATATAATGATTACCTAACTCTAATAAATGAGTCTCTCCTTTTCCTTTGTATTACTTGGTAGCTTCCTATTCAATATGTTCTTCCATTATCCATATTTTCTTATGATAATAAATAATGTAAGTCTATTATCCTTCAGATGAAACAAGATATCTTACATATATATCAATCCAAATAATAATTGTATATTAGGTCATCTACAATATCAATTTAATAGTTTCAAAAATAATTACCAAGTTGGCTCAATGTTGATATTCCAATATATTACTTAGGTGATACACAGACACTTAGGAAACACTTTCAACCTGGCTAACTCTAGCACTTGGTTGACTCTGAATGCTCAGTTCACATTGATCACTCAACAAACTTAGTTGTCTTTGTTCACACTACTTTTCCTACTCAGTTCTCATTCTAAAAATAGAATTTTTAGCTAACTTAGTTCATATTGGAGCTTGGTTAATACTCATCTACTTGGTAACTCAAGTCATACTAATGCTTTCTACCTAAGTGAAATCTTGGTTGTAGTACTAATTGACTTGCCATGATGACTAAATATTTTGGCACTAATTGACAATATGTCTTGCAATAGGGTCAACAATCTCCCCCTTTGGCACTAGTGACACAAATAGTTACCATGCACAAAATCTTCAATCAAAATATTTTAGTCAAACTACTCCTTTGCATTTGCTCTATCTTGCAACTCGATTTAAATGGAAAAATCTGCAACTCAATTACAACTATCTATTTCTTATTTTCCAAAATTATTTTTGTTTTATCTTCTTTTTACATATCTTCTAGATAGTTCTTATTCATCTTTCCTCCTCTATATATATTTCCCCTTTGTTTTTGTTACAAATTCAAAAATTTACAAGGTTATGCCAAAATGAGCGAAGAAATCATGATGTACCCTCAAAATTAAAGACATTGTCTTATGTGAATCATCCTACAACACCTTTAAGATGTGTAGATCTATCTGAAGCTTGGTTGATAACTCCATCGTATGCTCTACCCCTAAAAGGTTTGTGTCTTTAACTAGTTTCTTTGAATGATTAATTCTCTTCTACATAATATCCATATGGGAAAGCATCACACTCTAAATGTCTGTCAAGATTGTGCTTATTCTAGCCTCTTCTCTTAACAATTTTGCTTGAAGATTTGTCAAAAATCTATTTGTTTTCAAAATGAGTTGAGCTAGAAATTAGGTTAAGTGCCAACTAACTAGCACTAACCTTCAAGTCCATATCAATCTTAGCTAGCCTATCCTTGATTTCCTTGGTAAAATTTGTTGTATCACTCAATTTTACAAAAGAAGATACAACATCACTTACAAAAATATCTAAAGAGTGGATAACTCTACTTGGTCAATGGCAATTTTCAGTGCTACATGTTCTAGAACTTTATTTTCAAAATTATTTTTTTCCTTGTCAAGAAGTTTGTCTTGGCCATCTACATCTTCATTGAACTTATGTACAATTTCAACTAATTGTTCAATGGTGGGAAATTTTTTATTTACTTCTATAGATAGTGAATCCAAAAATATGTCTTTAAATCTCTTCGAGGACTTTGCTTCTATCCCCCTTTGTATCCATCACTATTTTCCTCAATTCTTGGTTGAGTCTTGTCTTCTTAATCTCCTTTTCCAATTGTATCCTCATATTTTATAGGTTGTTGAATGGTTAGGCTTTCCCTGAGAGGTTGAAGCCTATTGCTCAGTTACTAATAGGATGGATGAAGGATTTCCTTTCTTCACTACAACTAAACTTTGTGAAGGTGTAATTTATTTTCCTTTTTCTTCCTTGTCTTCACCACTTAGTCGAACTATGTTCAACTTGATAGACTACAACTCAGAACTTGATGAAATAGGGGCCATGTTCAGAGAGTTTGGAAGAGATGCCATGACTTCTACTACAATTTTCTCAGGATCAGATTCTTAAATTGTCTGGACCTTTAGTAGATTTTCCTCTTTTTTTATATCAATTTTTTTTTTCCACATATTTGATGTGAACTATATAACATCCTCAATTTTATTGGAAAAAATCTATAATTTTTTGAATCTAGGAGTTTTTCTACTTCCATGCCTTCACATTGCGTCCTTTATTTCCTTCTTAAAGAAATTTGTTATACTTTCCTCAGAGTTTGTTCTCTGATGTCCTTCTTTGTTTTGACTACATTAGTCTAGTTGTGAGAGACATCCTTTAGTAGGTCTTTAATAGCTTTCCCTTTGAGTTCATTAGGGTCATATTTACATTTTTCTATTTTCTCCACCAATGCATCTTCAATTTTTTTTTCTCCCCTTTACTTCTAGGTTCCTATTTGAAATATTTGAAATTAGCCATGTCACTTCCTTCTCTTATTGATTTCAACCTTTGTTCGAAATTTGGTGTGGACTTCTTCCGTGAGATGATTGGAGTGTTATCATCATCTTCATCATTGTCCTCATCATCAAGCATCAATTTTCTTCTTGGCTTCCTAGGCTTGGTGGTAGTAATCATAGGAGTAGAAGACCTTGAAGATTTTCTTTATGGTGTCTTTGCTTTCTTCTTTGGAGGTTCCTCTACCTCTTCTTCTTCATGACCACCTTCCTCTTCTTCTTCCTCTTCTATATAATCACATTTTCTCTTAGTAAGCATAAGAGGGGCATCCAATTTTCCAAATTTCTTCTCAACATTTTCCATCCTTTACTTTCTTCTCTTCAAGATTTGAGGAACCTAGATTTGAAGTGAGATTTTGGTCTTGGCTTCTTCATATATTTCAAAATAGGTGGTCTTAGGATCCATTGGTTTATTGATGAGAGCTTCAATGATGTCTCTTGTTTCATCAATGTTAACTTCATAACCTGATGTAGTACAAGGTAAGAGAATCCTCAAAGGAGATATCCTATCCCCCAACAAATAACCACATAGTGGAAACACAACAACAATCTAATAGTAATGCAAGATCTTATACCAAATCATAACTCTTTATTCATAAGATAATTGATTACATGAAATACACTTTTTTCTAAGGCCTTCCAGGTTAGGCTAAATAAAAAGAAGAATTACAATAAAAGTTATGCAAGATCCCTCAAGATGCAATCCACAACTGGATAAGAACACCAAGAAGAATCAATACTGTTGGAAATAATCAAGACTAGATAGGTTAATGAGAGGGGAGGGGTGAATCAATAACCTCATAAAATTTAAATCAATTCAGTACTAAGAAATATAAGTCATTCACCATTCATTCATCTAATCTACTGCATGCATGAGAAAAGATAAACATCCATAAGACATGAACACAGTATTTTGGTGACCCATAAACCTTCCAAATAGAAAGTAAAACTAGGGTGGGGATGATACCCACAAAACTTCACTACTGCAATATAAAGTTGGCCTATTGGGGCTTACATTGACCACTTCTAATGATCTACCCTATTAAGAGCAATTTTGGACTGCTAGATCCACCTTGTGAAAGGTTTTACAAACATACAATGAAGTATGCACTCTATTAAGAGATTTATACAAAGATTGTTAAGTCTACCCTATTAAAAGATTTGGAAAATTGATTCACCTATCAGGATGAAATAGTAGATCTGACGTAGAACTTGTTTGCTGAATAGATCTTTGAAGTACAGATCACCTTTTGTGATTGATGTCTTTGTTGCTCTTTGTAGAACTTGTTAAATACTCTACTCTACAGCTGATTAACATTCACTCTTCTCAAAACATTACATGTCCATTTCATTGATTCTCACATCCATACATTGCAAATGATATAATACATTACATATATATCATTCCAATATTTACAATTACAAGGTCGACTAAAATACAAGTAAACAAAACATTACCAAGTCAGCCAAATAGTAGAAAACTTGGGTTCTTCAAGATGACTTGGTGACCTTTTGATACTCGACATCCACTACATTACTTGGCATCATCATGCACTTGGTAGAAGTAGAAGCTTGGTCCATACTAATCACACAATGTAGCTTGGAACTTGGTAACCATTGGAGACTTGGTAGATATAGTGTCACTCGATAGATATTGAATCCTTTGTTTACCTTGTTGTCACTCAGTAAACACTACACATCCATCACTTGGTAGAAACTAACTTTACATCACACAAACTTATAACTTGATAGACACTATAAAGCTTGGTGACCACTATCTATTCGATCAACACTGCTAAACTACACATTCACTTGATAGCTTTAGGAATGCTTGCTATGAACTGCTTAAGTGATGAACTTACTAGGTATCCATAGAATGCTTAGTATAAATTGTGGACTGAGTGATGAGCTTGGTAACCATTTAGAATTGAAAAAGTGTTATCACTAATGACAAACACAACATAATGCCAACAATATCCCCCTTTGGCATTAGTGACAAAAACACTTATGAGCCAAAACTTATGTACACTGCCATACTAATTTTTGATTTTTCAAAATTGATTTTTGTAAAGCTGTTGTATATACATTTTCACATATCTTCCCCATACATAGCTTTTCATCTTTTAGTTCTATACATAAATCAGTTTATTTTCTCCCTTATTTTCTCCACAAGTCTCTTAATATCTCTTTCTCCCTCTAACTTTGACAATCTCTTACTCCCCTTTTTGACAATAATTCCAAAGAGATATGCAAAATATTTTTAAAAAAACATCAAAATCTGAGAGAAATTCAAAGTGTGGCTTGAGAATAAGAGCCAATGTCTTATCCCAATTATCTTGCAAAATTTTGTAGTTGGAGAGTGCAACTTGAACTTCTACAGAAAGTTCAATCATATGATCTACTATAGAAAAATTGTTATCCTAGACCAATGTTTTTGAATATGCAATGTGTTTCTGCATTGAGTCCATAATTAGAAGGATCATATTGTGTATATCAATCAATATAGACCTGATCCTAGGTTCCTCTCTTAACAATGCAACCTACATTTCTAACAAAAATTTCACCTTCATGTGATGTGATGAGCTTGAACTATGGTCAAGCTATGGCCTTTGAGCACTTTCTTTCATATCAACATCAATCTTAATTTCTCCTTTATCTCCTTAGTATACTCAGTAACATCACAATGCTTGCCAAAAAGTGATGTTACATTGGTGAAAGATTGTTCAAGATTGCTCAAAATTGAAGATAACTTTACCTGATTAATGGCAATGTGCTGAGCAATGTGCTCAAGCACCTTATTATCAAACTTCTTCTCTGCCTTCTCAATGAGCTTTTCTTGGCTAGAGGTATCCTCATTGAACTTATTTACAACTTCTTCTAATTGTAACAAAATGTGTTGAGATGAGTCAACATCAACAACCATAGCCTCAGTTATTATGTTTTTAGCATTCTAAATTATTGTGAATTCTCTATCTCTCTCATCTCTAAGCTGCTTCTACCTTGCCTTTAGGTCTAAAAGCTAACTAACCAATATCATTTCATTAGCTATGGTAGTGTCCAGATCTATCTTGGGAATAACAATTTCCTTGTCCAAATCAACGTCTTCATCAATTACTTTTTCAATAAGCAGAAGTTTTAGAGGAGTCTTTGGTTTTACTTTTGAGCTTACTTCCTTGGACTTAGAAATAAAAACAATAGTAGAAGTAGCTAGACTTGTAGTAAAAATATGAATTGGTCCAACTAAAGGAAAACTAAAAGAAGTACCAATTGTATCCAAAATTGATGTACTATCCAAAAATGAAGTACCAATAGGTGGTGTACAAATTGAAATACTTACAATTGAAGAACTAACTAGAATAAAAACTGGTGTAGTTAAAGTTGTAGTTGACAAAACTATAGAACATGATGGGGCACTTACTATACATGCTATAGAAGAAGACACAACTGGAGAACTGGCAACTTTGCATACTGCTAAGTTAGATTGCTCAGGATATGATGAAGAGGGCTATAGCTTAGTAGATGAAGTGGCTAACACGTCCATTGTAGATACTTGGAGCTATGAGGTAGCAAGTGCAAATCATATATTTGAGGTGGTGGCAATCATACTTGCTGAAGCTATCTCCAACCCTGATGTTGTAGTAGTTTTAGGTGGAGAATGAGGAAGGGAAGTAATGACTTCTGCTACTATTTTCATTGGATCATATTCTTCATCTTCTTCCATGTCTTCCTCTTTAGCTTCTTCCTCTTTCTCTTCATCATCAACTCTTAATGCCTGATAATCTTGAATATCAAAAGTAACACATGGAGTGTTATCCTCTTCATCATCATCACTATCACCATCATCATCCTTGATTTCCACTAGGTCATCATTGGGCTTATGTAGATGATAGATGTTCTTCCACATGTTTGTTGCATCTCTAACAACATGCTCAATATCTTTGATTAAAATCAAACATTTGTGAAATCTAATCATCACTTTACCTTCATTGTTTTTCATGGCTGCCTTGACTTCTGCATCTGTAAGATTTGGTAGTAACCTCCTCAAAGATTTTTCATAAATATCTTTTGCTATCTGTATAGTAGATTCTCATCTTGGTTGTAATCTTACTAATAATTCTTTTGAGATTTGAGGAGCAATCTGATCTATGGAATACTTCCATTTTCCCATTTTGGTGAGTACCAATTTCTCAATTTGCATCTCTTAGCATCATTCCTTGTCTCAAACTTTAAAGCCTTGAAGTTTGTGATGCCTAATCCTTCTTCCATCTATTTCAATCTTTCCTAGAAGGTAAGTGGGGGCTTGCTAAGCACAATTTTACCTTTTCCTTTTCCTCTTCTAGTGAAAACAACTCTGGAGGCATTTGGTGGTTTGGTAATGATTACCCTTCCCTTCTTATTTTCTACCTTTGCCTCCTTCTTAGCTTCTCATTCTTCTCATTCTTCTTCTTCTTCTTCTTCTTTTTCATCCTCTCCTTTACCCCCAGTAACCATTAGAGGACTAGTGGCAGTTTTTATCTTAGCTATCTTCCTCTTTCCTTTGCTAATTGCCTGAGGTAGCTTGATTTCAAGCTCAATTCTTTCTTTGGTCTCTTCATATGTACCAAAAATTAGTAGCTTAGGATCAACTAGTTCATTTACCAATGCTTCAATAATATCCCTAGTTTCATCAATATTGACCTCATATGGGAGAGGGTTTACCCATGCAACTCAGGGCTTGACTGCCTGAATGTAAACTCTATCTCAGTCAACCACAAAACACACATCATCTTTATAATCCTCAACAAGTTTAGGAGGAATCCTAAACTTTTTGTTCATTCTTTCCTTGAAATCTTCAAAATAATTGTCCATAATGTTGTCAAAATTTACACCCATTTCTGCAATGAACTCATTTATCTGATACAGAATAGGAACATCTTTTCTCCGAACAACAGAACCTTTTGATGGGAAAAACTTTTGCACATAAAATAAAAGACATGTCAAAAAAGAACCAAATTTACAAGGGTTGTTCTTTGATGTCCTAATACTATCCATGTTCTTATTCAATTTTTCCAGCAGTAACTCTAACAAGTCAAATTCCATGTTTTTCTTCACAACCTTAAATTCTAAATCCATTGCCTCACATGATATGTTATTCAAATGACTAGAGCTATAATTTTTTTGGGCAATTACATGAATGCCAAACCTTAGTTATAAATCAGAAATAGTGCTAATTTTCAAACCTCTACCATCCCACTTAGCTAGGGTATTCTTCTAGAGTTTTTCCTGACCTAGGGTCTTGGTAGATTTTTCTTTCTTCAGCATGGGAAGACTAGTAATCCTATGAATCATCTTCTTGGTTATTAACATGGTTTACTCTAACCATAATTGACCATTGTGCACATGACTGAGAATGTACCTAATCCACTTAATTTGAAAACTTCTTGGTAGGTGTGTGATATGGGTCAATCCTTTTGTTTCTAAGTGCTTGTGCTCGAGTTTTAATGAACCATCAACATGCATTTCCTCTAAGGCACTATCCATTTCTAGGTTTCCAATTTCCTAAATAGAGCAATTAAAATGAGTGTGAATGTCATTAATTAGAAGTACCTTTGGTGGAATTTAAGATTGAGCACCATTAGGGTTGAGTGCCTCTAAAACTGTTGGAACTAGCTTGAAATTCAACAATTTCCACTCCACACCCTTAACCAACATTTCTAAACCTCTTTTCACCTTGCTGCTCCTGCTAATCTTGGATAACATCACTACTCGATAAATGATAAAAAATTTCAAAAAAATTCTTTGCTGGAAATTCGCTCAAAATTGCTTGGAATTGCTTGTGTGCACCTAGAAATCTCTTACTTCTGTGAATATGAAGTCATAGTGAAGAATGAAGTTGAATTATGCCCTTTTTGATGAAATTTCACCATTAATGCTAGGTACCATACTGACATAGTGCGTGACAAACTGTCATCCACTCACTAGCTCAATAGAAACTTGTGACTCAATGACTGAACAAACTTTCATTAATCCTAACCTAGCTAGGTTGAATCTATGACTAACCTTACTTCATAAGGCCTAATCTCATGTGATCCCTTTGTATCTGAAATACTAGTTTGGATCTTCTTCTTTCTTCCATTTGGAACTACTCAAGATATAGCCTGAAGATGCAATTCCAGTTCCTCCTTCATGAGTCTAATTAAAAATGGTGGAGTCACCCACTTCTTAAGTGACATGCGAATCATTTGAACTATTTTGCTTGATATATTTAGGAATCCACTACTGTCTCATCTACTTCTTGATGTTATCAACTTTAGCTTTCTTCTCATCTTCAAATCTTCCTATACTCATGTAGTTTTTGTAGTGCCTCTCCCATTTGACTTTTGTAAGTCATCCTGATGGATGCAACCTTGTTGATCTTTTTTTTTGATGGGAATCATGATTGTGACCTTGAGTGGTCTACACCATCGAGGTGTTTAGATTTATGTTTCTGTATCAGTTGCTTTGATTATGCTTTTGACTAATCTTTGATATTTTGATGTGATTTTTGGTTCACTGAGGTTTGTGCCAGTGGTTACTAGGATCAATGTGGTATCATGAGGTTGTTCCATGATTACCTTGAGATGCATGCAAAGATTGCACTATGTTCTATTACCATGCTACACTGGACTAGGTTCTTGTAGTAGTGGTTAGTCATGTTTATGACTGTGTTTTCTTATGTGTTTTAAGTGCCTTTTTAATGTAGAGTAATCAATCATTATTAAATGTGTAAGTAATTAAATGGATTGTTCATGTGAGATTAT
The DNA here is from genome assembly GCA_028749045.1 of Cupressus sempervirens. Classification (NCBI taxonomy): domain Eukaryota; kingdom Viridiplantae; phylum Streptophyta; class Pinopsida; order Cupressales; family Cupressaceae; genus Cupressus; species Cupressus sempervirens. The sequence continues at coordinate 18,018,281 of CM053787.1, read as the reverse complement.
TTGGTTATGTGTTGCAGACATTACCTTGTTATATTTCTGATTAGAGAGTTAATTGTTACTCATGCTATGTTTACATTTGAGATGACCTAAGGGTTAGATGTTACATTTGATTCCAGTATCATGGATTTTAGACTACTATGTTGTTCAGTTAATCATATTGCATGATGATGCCATTTTGAGATGACAATGTGTTTTTATGATGATATCTGGTTATCTAGTTTTTTGACATATCTCTAATTGCGTTATGTGATGGATTAATGCTATGGTTATTTACTTCAAACCTGCATTGTTATGTTTTATGTGAATGTGAGTGATGTAAATAGATTATTTTAATATAATTAAATAAATGGTTAAATTAGGTGATTTAATGCATTTATTTCTTCGGCTATGTTATTATATGAAATTGCACCTGATCGTGTTGTTTAGTGTGTAGGATGTATATCCCTAGCAGTGGCACATGGAGTTAGTGATTCAGCCATTCATATTTTACCAATGTCATCCTTGTATGGTCGACGTATCCTTTATTAAATGTTTAATTTAAACCTTTCGATGATTAGTAAATCTAAACTCATTTTCATTATGTGATTAGACCAGTGAGTGTGTCTGTGCATTTAGAAGTTTACATTTGTCGCAAAAGTGTTAAGTGTTTTTCTTTGTTTTTGGGGGTTTTCGGGTTTTAATCTTTTCAGATTTAATTTCTAGCAGCTTTGCCTTAGGTGAATTTTTATTATGGATAATAACCTATTTTTGTTTGGGTTGATTCAAAGTTTAACTACTCTAGCTAGCTATTTTCTAGAATTGACTATTCACCCAAAAATTGAATAAGAATTGGAAAAGTGATTTCATAAATCACTTATCACAATTTGGAAATTGAAATTTGGAGAGAAATTTGGAAATCCTCTTCTATAGGATTCTTGTTTTGTTCGTTGTGGGGGCATGGGATTTTCACGAGGTTGGGCTCCTTGGATCCATCTCGAAGAAACCTTGGATTGCTGTGATTTTCAGCTACTTCTGCAGGATATTTATTTTCTAGTTCAGATTCCCATTTTGCCCTTTTGGCTGTGAGGTAGGGCTTTCCTATTTTATTGTTTCTGCTCCATTTCTACTTCTATTTTTGGTATCCATTTGTTTGGAGGCTAAGAACTTGTGTTCCCCTCCATTTCTGTATACTAGTTCTACCCGATTGGGCGGGTACAAACATTTCCTTCTTTTTTGAGATGAGGGTTTGGGATTTTACACTGTTATGCTGGCCATTTTTGCATGTGGTGTCTGATTCCATTTATTTTTAGATTTTTGAGGTTTTTGAACCCAAAGGTCAAATGGGTTTTAATTTTGGAATTTTTCTAAAATTTGGAGTTTTTACCTCATTTTGCGTGCTTCCCTGTTCTCTCGAGTTTTCTTGGCACAATGTGAGTCATGGACTTGGATGATTTGTTTGGATATCAGTTAGACCACTTCTACACTTTTATGTTGCATTGGGATGCGTATTGCATCTGTACTCCCGACTTTGTGTTCGGTTGAGTGATTTGTTACTTGTTATGGTTTCTTTTGGACCTTTGCTTTTGTTTCATGAACGCTAGGATTCGTGTAGAATCCATACTCTTGGATTGAGGCTGGTTGAGTGAGTTCATGATGTTTGGTCTTGTTATATCATTGGGATTCATGTAGAATCCATAATCTCGGGTTGAGGCCAGTTGAGTGATTTCATGATGTATGATTTTATTGGCTTTGGGATTCGTGTAGAATCCATCCTTCCCATGTTGCTTTCAGTTGGGTGTTTTCTTTGCATTGTGTTCTCATTCCTGTCCTTGTGTTATGATCTTCGTGATGGTGGTGCACCACACACGAGTACGTCTACGTACATTTTTTGAGTGACTTGTGAGGGTCGATCTTCCATGGTACTTTTGAAAGTTATGATCATTGAGGTTGGGATGGGAGTATGCATGCCCACGAGCACTTGTCATAGGATGAGCATGGGTAGGGTAGGGTAGCATATGGAGGGGGCTTCTATCTCATAGCCTGGTGACCTTAGTCCCATAGGGTTGGCAGAGGATAGGAAGTTTTAAATAAGTGATAACTAAACAAAATGTGTGACTGGTAATAAAACTTAAGATAATAAAATGTTACTTTTGTGTATTGGCCTTCCATTGAGGGAGTTGAGCTACACAGTGTATTGGCCTTCTGTTGAGGAGTTGAGCTACATAGATCCGAGCTTGGGCTTTTTGATGCCAAGTGACTCTCCATGATGTCATTCCCTACTTAGTAGCCTTTTGAGTGTCTGACCAGGACCTGTACTCCTTGCATTATCTTAGGTTCTTGGTTGCAGCCATCATAGTGTCTAGCATGAGTGTTAGCCATGGATGTTGTTTTTTATGTGTGTTTGTAGTTGGATCATTATCTCTATCAGCACATCAGGTGTGGACCTATAGGTGCCACATGGTTGGGAGGTATATATACCTTTACCACTACTAGGGATCGATGTATAGAGACGATCTTTTGTCTTAGTGTGACCGTTGATGGATTTCTTCACTTGGTACTTTGGGTTTCAGAGTATGATTTCTTGTAATTTATGCTTTCATTGGGATTCTTGTATATCATGTTTAGATGATGTTAGTTTACTTGGCACATTCCCTTATCATGATGTTTAGCATATGATTAGATGTTGTGAATTGTTGTATTAGCATATCTGCTACTTATTGTTGTTTAGCATGTGATAGGTGATGTTATCTACTGTAGGATTATCTTATGCTTTTCTACTAGCATGTTAGATTTCCTTATGCTTATTTTGTTGCATGTTTTTAGTAGTAATGTCTCAATTACGACAGTACCGATGATCTGGTCGGTGGCTTGGGATGTTACGTGCGGGGGATGGCTAGGACCCATGATGGTCTTATGATGCTATTGATGGTTGGGAGGAACCACGTACTTAATTGGTTATTTTTCTCATTGCAATGTTAACTATGTTATTGTGATGTTTCTTTCAGTTGAATGTGATGTTTCCTTTCTGTACTTTTTCCCTTCTCTGTTTGGTAGATGGTTAGATTCTAGTGTTCTATCTTTCAGTTACTCTATTATTCTTCGAGTGCTCTCACCTCAGAATGTGGATTCGGTACTCCCCGGTGTGGAGCTTTTACTATGTGTTTGGCCTTTTTCGAGTTTCTTGTAGTGTTTTTTCTTTCTATTGGCGACATTTGTTCAGCATTGTGCGACACTGTTAAAGTATCACACACCCATAGAAAGAACGTTGTATGATACTATAAAGTATCGCACACATTACTGGAAAAGTATCGTACGACACTAGAAGAGTTTTGCATGGCTTCATGAGAAATGTCATGCAATAATTTTCCAGTATCGCATGTCATCTTGAGAAGTGTCACATGCACTATGGGAGAAGTGTCACCCTCCCTTAGTAAAAAGTGTCGCACGCCCTTTGGTTTAAACTTGCGCGTGCCAATAGTAGGCACTTTTTGTAGCATTCTGATCATTTTGATAGTTGATCTGGAAACCCTTTTGGGCATTCTTCAAGCCTATGTTGTTGCATTTTGTATTCAGGAGGTTTCTTTTGAAATTCAATTTTGGGTTTCTGTTGTAGTCCTTCAGGGTTTAAAATATATCGTTTAAGTATAAGTTAATTCCTTATACTTAAGATATATTTTAATATATGCGACGAATCTTTTGAGATAGGTTTCAGACCTCTCAGAGATAAGCTATGGATTTTGGAAAATTTTAGGGCTTCAAAAATCTAGACTTAGCCAATTTTCAGGGCTTCAGGATTTTAGGCTTAGCCAAATTTTAGGTTTCTGCATTTTACCCCAGCTTGGTGTTTTTTTGATGAGTGGTTGTTTCTTGTGCCCTCATCAAGTGCATTGTCATTGTTGGCTTTGTTTGCATGTGTCAATTTGGTTGTGGCATTTGGAGATTTGTTGGTTGTTGAGATTGTGTTGAAGTCTTCCGCTGTGATCTTTGTGATCCCTGTATGATGTTGTCATGTGCATTCATACTTGTAAAAAAAAAAAAATTCTTTGGTTGTATTTCATCCTTTTTTCCAAGGATCTCTAGGTGAGGCATTATAGCTTTTAGCTATGTGACAAAGTTCAGTGCATGTATAACATCTTACTGTTGAGTCCCTCTTTTTCAAGTGATGCTTTGTGCAATCTATGCCAATGTGTCCATATTCTCCAAAATAGTGACATCTACACCGAGTGTTGTAATCCAAACGAAGTATTGTTTTGACAATTTGTTCAGTTGGATTGAATGATTTGGATCTACATTCAGATGCCTTGTGACCTTTTTTTTTTCATTTGTGATGTTTGCCTTCAAATTTTGGTTTCTCCTTGCATTCATTAGCTTTATGACCATGTTTACTGCATGTGTAGCATTTTCCATTGAATTTTTCCTTTCCATTGCTCCAAAATTTGTTTGATGTATGACCTAACTTACCATAGTGATTGCAAGTAGGTCTTTGATTCCTTTGGGCACCTTTTTTGGAAGATTCACCTTCTTCTTTATAACCAAGTCCTACGTTACCTTTTTGCCTATGAAGATTCTGCTCACTATGCTGAGTCAATTGATCCATGTCTACTTGAAATTTCATTATCCTTTCATTGAGTTTTTTCTTATAAATTAGATCAACTTTCACTCTTTCATTGATTTGTCTTTCAATGATTATATCATTCCTTAGACTTTCATTTTCAAATCTCAAATTCATGATTTCCTCATTTTCATTGGAGAGCTAATTGATTAGACTTTCTTGCTAAAGGAATTGATTTTGATTTGCATTCACTTGCCTTATTCCTTTGTTCTAAAATTTCACACATTCTTATTGACTAAACTTCCTATTCTCTTTTCAATTTTCTTATCTCTTCTTGTAGAGAGCCATTCTTTTCTAGGAGTTCTTTGATTGCTTCATTTGTTTCATCTGAACTACTTGAAGGGAAAAAATCTTCAATGTTTTCTTTAACATACTAGTGATCTTTTATTTCTTTTGCAAGTTCCTTCCTTCTTTTTAGTGATAGGGAAAGATGCTCTTTTTCTTCCTTGAGTTGAATTATGGCCATTTCTAGATCTAGCTTTTGATTATCAATAGCTTTATCAAGTTTGAATATCTCCATTGTCATTGATCTTTGCTCAAGCTGTCAAAATTTATCCTGAGAACCACAGAGCTCTGATACCAATTGTTGGAAATAATCAAGACTAGATAGATAACTAAGAGGGGAGGGGTGAATTAGGAACCTCACAAACTTTAAATCAATTCATCACTAAGCAATATAAGTCATTCACCATTCATTCATCTAATCTACTGCATGCATGAGAAAAGATAAACATTCATAACACATGAAAATAGTATTTTGGTGACCCAGAAACCTTCCAAATAGAAAGTAAAACTTGGGTCGGGATGATACCAAAAAAACTCCACTACTACAGTATAAAGTTGGCCTGTTAGGGCTTAGATTGACTACTTCTGATGATTTTCCCTATTAAGAGAAATTTTGGACTGCTAGATCAACCTTGTTAGAGGTTTTACAAACATACAATGAAGTACGCACTCTGTTAAGAGATTTATACAAAGACTATTAAGTCTACCCTGTTAAAAGATTTGGAAAATTGATTCACCTATTACGATGAAACAATAGATCTAACTTACAACTTGTTTGCTAAATATATCTTTGAAGTATAGATCACCTGTTGTGATTGATATGTCTTTGTTTCTCTTTGTAGACCTTGTTGAATACTCTACTCTGCTGCTGATTTGCATTCACTCTTCTCAAAAAATTACATGTCCATTTCATTGATTCTTGCATCCATACATTGTAAATGATACAATACATTAAATATATATAATTCCAATATTTACAATTACAAGGTCAACTAAAACACAAGTAAACAAAAAATTACTGAGTTGGCCAAACAGTAGAAAACTCAAGTTCTTTAAGATGACTTGGTGACCTTCTAATACTCAGCATCCACTACATTACTTGGCATCATCATGTGCTTAGTAGAATTAGAGGTTTGGTCCATACTAATCACACAACATAGCTTGGAATGTGGTAACCATTGGAGACTCAGTAGATATAGTGTATGTTAGTAGATATTGAATCTTTTGTTTACCTTTCTATCACTTGGTAAACACTACACATCCATCACTCGGTAGAAATTGACTTTGCATCATGCAAACTGATAACTTGGTAGACACTGTGAATCTTGCTGACCACTATATGTTCACTGAACACTGCTAAATTGCACATTCACTCAGTAGCTTCAGGAATGCTCAATGTGAACTACTTAAGTGATAAACTTACTAGGTAGCTACTGAATGCTCAGTATAAACTATGGACTAAGTGATGAGCTCGATAACCATATAGAATCAAATAAGTGTTATCACTAATGACAAATACAACATGATACCAACAAGTACTTGTACCTATAGGTCCACTAAATTATTCTCTACTTCTCAAGAAGCAAGTACTAGCCCTTCAAAGTTCACATCCTCTTCTCCAAGATAGATGAACCACCACTCACTCCTCCAAATGAGAATAAGACTCTACAAAACACCCCTACTTATACCCAACTAAACCAAAAGTTGGCCAAATTCATTAAAAATTAAAATAACTCCTTACATTAAATATATGTTGAGCCAAAAGTTGGCTAAAACAAAAATTAATAACCCCTATATAAATTAAATTCCAAGGTCAGCTCACACTATAGATAGAACATAGACAATTTCAGAAAGTTAGAACCAAGACCTGATTGAGTGCAAGAAACCACCATGATGAGTAACATCAACCTCCAAGCATAAATAATCTCCTAAACTAATCAAGCCAACTTGGTCAACACAATAACCAAATTGGTCAAGTTTCCCAGTATATGTCGAGTCCTCCTTCAATAACTGAGTTGCTTCATTGACTGAGTAAGTCAAGAAACACTATAGCTAAGCTATATTGATTTTTCAATGTATGCTGAGTTATGCTAAGAATCTCTAAGATCCTTTGACAATCAAGTTCCCCCAAGTCATTTTGAGCTCCTTTGACAACTAAGCACCTTCAGGATCACCAATTCCATTCATCCACCAAGTTCTCAACCAAGAACTACTTAGAGATGACTGAGTAACCTCTACCAAGAACCTCTTCATCAACTGAGTACTAGTCCAAGTACCCTTGAAAGAAACCACTGAGCCTTCTTCCATGAACTAAAAAGTAGCCACTAAGAAAACCTAAGATGCTTCTACATCAAACTCCTTGGGTAAATAGAAAAGTGTGTCCCATGCAAAGAAAGATAAACAAACATCCTTATCTTCACCAAAGGCTTCCCCTCCAATAGGGACAAGAAAACCAGCATGAAAATCATGCACATATGCATCCTTCAGTCAAAGGAAAGAATTTCAACCATTCAATCATCATTCTTACTCTTAGGAGAAAACTAAACATAATTTTTTATCAATTAAAACTCATCCACATCAACAACTAGTGAATCCATACCAGCAACAAAAAACTTCACATCAACAACAATATGTAACTCATCAGCAACATATGCCAAACTCTCAACACCAAAAACCTCATTGCTCATAACAAGGAGCTTTGCAACATATAAGTCACCACCAATGACAACTAGATCATCCATGACTAAGTGCTTTGCAATCTCTATGTTAGAGCCAACCAACTAATCATGAAAACCAATCTCCATCCCAACATCAACAAGGTTAGGAATATCCTTAGCCAAAACCTCTATTTGATATGTAAATTTTTTATTAGAGTCCACAAAATGATCAAAAAAACCAAACTCTTCCACCTCAACCTTGTTATGTCATCTTGTCTTACAAACAAGTCTTCTAACAATCTAGAAAACTCTCTTCTAGATCAATAGAATCCAATTCCTCAAATTGTTGACATTTAAGTCAATTTGTCAATTAGTGACTTAACACTTAGTCTATTGGTTACATTGCTACTGATCTCTACAATTTCTACCAAGCTTATCATTCATCCAATAGTATTAACCAAGTGTTTTAGTTGCTACCAAGCTAAGTAGTCAGATTGCAGTTCATGTCGAGCTTCATAATGTATACCAAGCTATCTAGTAGAAGTGATGAAGATCTTACTATTAACCAATATTTTTAGTGTTAACCAAGTTCTACAATGTCTATTGAGCTTGCAATGTTAATGAAGTGAATCCAATGTTCACGAAGCCATTTACTGTTAACTCAATGATTCAACACCTATTGAGTTTCTTAGTGTTCATTGAGTCATCTAGTGTTGACTGAGTTCATACTAATCAAAGTGATCAGCATGGACCAAACTTTAAATTCAACTGAGTGCTAGAGTTTTCCAAGCATTGACAATGTTTACCAAGTGTTGGAACATCACTAAGTTTGTCTTCTAAACCTGAGTTACAATAGTTGGGCCGACTTTTGTAAATTATGGTGAATTTTGTATTATATCCAACTCTAGTAAGAAGTTAATTAGATTGGTATATATGTAATGTATTGTATTGTATCCAAATGTAATAATTCATTTTGAGTATATGAAGAAGTATAAGAAAAAGAGTGTGATTTGAAGGCTACAAGTAGTATATGGTAAAGAAGAGACTTAACTATCACAGTCAAATGATCATTAAAATTCAAGGAATCTATTCAGCAAATTAAAGTTGTAGATTAGAGATCAACCATTGCTTTATTCTAATAGGTGCACCAGTTAAATCCTTTAAATAGGTGGACTTAACAGTATTTTACTAAATCACCCAACAAAGTACACACTTCATTGTGTTGGTCTAAATTTTTGCATAATCGAATTCCTTTGTACAAGGTATAGAAGAATTCAGATTGGGATCCACCTATGGTGAATAGGGTTTCTAGCCAAGTCATATTTTGTAGGTCTTTGAAGTAAATTTGTGTCAAAACCCCAGGTCTTGTTTTCCTTTAAATTTTTTGAGCGTGAAACTAAAAATATATGAAGATTCCCATCCTTTTCAAACTTTTCGTGTCCTGAGTCATATTTTTTTTCTTTTATGTTTCTGACCGCCCGATCCCTAAAAGATCTACAAAAATCGCTATCTCACTATTTAAAGATACAAGTAATTCACCCTTAGTGACATAGTGACCACCGCTAAGTTGAAAAGTGGTACCGTCGAGTGGAAATAAAGTGACCGAAGATTGTATTATGATGGGGCACAACCCAAGAACAAAATGGACACAACAGAAAGGGAAAATTATTTTAACTGAGAAAATAAGCTAGTACAAATAGTACAGGAAAATAAACTTCAAAACATTCCCTAAGGGCTTACAATAGCATAAATCTGGAGATAATTTCTCCTTTCAGTACCTCCTCTCAAACTCCACACTGAACTACCTTTTACAATGCTAGAAATCTACTTAAATAGACCCTAGAGGGTTAAGGACTAGGAGTACATTCTAGAAAGTGCTAGTAGGCATCCACTGACCAAATAGAAGGTTCCAGAAGCTGCGTTAGAAGTCGCCGCAAATCTAGAAGAATCCAAAAATAGTAACCGAACTTTCGGGAGGCATAACTTTTGAACCATAGCTCTGATTGATGAACCATTTACATTTTTGAAAAGCCCTTGAAGTGCTCTATAGCCCTATGGACTAGCTTCACTCATCCCCCATTTTTCAGCCCTTTTTGAGGTCATTTAATGCCCCTAACCTAACTTTGAAGCATTCTTAGGAGGTCTCCAAAACTTGAAAAACTACAATAACTTTCAAACCGTGGGGCCTTTTGACCTGATTCTTTTTCTGGAATGCTCTAAATCACAATTACATTCATCTAGCCAATTCACACCTTCTAGGTCACCAAAATGATGGCCAAATTGCATGATCCTATTTTTTCAGGATTTTCTAGCACACTAATAGTTGAACTGTGAGAGTTGGAACCTTTATCTAACCCAAATGGGTATCCAAAAATGAAAAGACATGAAACAGAAACTAAGTCTAAATACATTTTTTTGGGTGACACAGGATTGCCCTTATACCTCTGGATGCTCCTAGATCAGACACCCAGGGTAGATTGAAAAGTGATCCTATCACTTTATGGATGGTAGAGGAAATCTCAAATGGGAAACCTCAGCTGCTAAAATCCAAGTTGAGTCCTTGATCGGCCATCCTTTCCATTTGACCAAATACTCTTCATACTACCTGTTTTTGGTACTCCTACCCACATGATGATCTAGAATGTCTTCTATCTCCTCCTTCTTAGAAGCAGGAATTGGACATGGCTCTAACACCAGCTCCTCATCTGCACCATCATCATGATACTCTATTAAATCTACAATGTTGAAAATGGGAGAAATGTGAATACCATCTGGCAGCTCAACCTCATATGCATTTCCTGAGCCATGTTTCTTCAGAATTTTGTAGGGGCCAAATTTCTTCATTTTCAGCTTGTTGTAAGTACCGGACGGAAATATTTCTTTTCGTAAGTGCACCATGACTAAATCTCCTAATTGGAATTCCTTATGTCTTCTCCTTTGATCAGCCCTAGCTTTATACTCTTGATTCATCTTGGTAATGTGTGCTTGAACCCCCTCATGTAGATGCCTAATATGTTTAGCAAATTCCTCAGCTTCAGCACTTGTCCTCTCCCCTTGTTCTATCTTCCTTAATTCTGGTGCAGTCCTTGAGCTACTTCCATATACAATTTGGAATGGTGATTTTCTAGTACTCCTATTTACAAAGTTATTATAAGAAAACTCTGCCTGTGGTAGAATCAAATCCCATCCCTTGGGCTTATCTCCAACTAAACATCTCAGCAAATTGCCCAGACTTCTGTTTACCACTTCTATTTGGCCGTCAGTTTGCGGGTGATGCGTAGAACTGAATTTCAAGTCTATTCTCAACTTTTTCAACAATGTCCTCCAGAAATACCCCACAAATTTAGTATCTCTTTCAGAAACCATGCTCCTTGGAAGACCATGTAGTCTTACCACCTCTTTGAAAAACAAGTCTTCAATATGGACAACATCATGAGTTTTGTGGCATGGAATGAAATGTGCCATTTTAGAGAACCTATCAACCACAATGAATACTGAGTCATTACCCCTTTGTGTCCTTGGCAATGCAATAAAAAAATCCATACTTATGTCCTCCCATGGCCCTGATGGAACAGGCAATGGCTGATATAGGCCAGTATTGCGACTAAACCCCTTGGCAACTTGACAAACCTAGTAACTCTATACAAACTTCTTCACATCCTGTGAAATTTGAGGCCAAAAATAATGTTCTCTAAGAATGGCAATGGTCTTATCTCGACCAAAATGTCCTGCCATCCATCCACTATGTTCCTCCTTAATCAGATTTTCCCTCATGGAACTCCTTGGAATGCATAATTGACTACCCTTGAACAACATGCCATCCTAAATCAAATAGTCTAACCACTTGGTTCTATCTACAGCAACAGGTTCTTTGCAAGCTTTCCATGCTTCAGCAAAATTAGGATCCTCGGGGTACAAATTCTTGAGTTCATCAAACCCAACTACTTCAACCTGCATTACTGTAAGCAACAACTGTCTCCTACTTAGTGCATCTACAACCCTATTAGATTTTCCACTTCTATGCTTCAACACAAATGTATAACTCTACAAGAACTCTACCAACTTCATATGCCTCTAATTCAATTTACCTTGGCTATTTCGATACTGTAATGCCTGATGATCAGTATACAAAACAAATTCCTTTGGAAATATATAATTCCTCCATTTCTTTAAGGCTTGAACTATTGCATAGAAAACCTTTCTAAAATTTGGAAGTGCCAACACAGGATATTCTATTACCTTCTTCTTTAGCAATTCAAAACTTCTCGCAGCTGCTTCAGTCCATTTGAACTCTTTTCTATCCCCTCTTATTGTATCAGTTAGGGGTGCACATATGCCACTGAAATTCTTAATAAACTTCTTATAAAAACTAACTAGACCATGAAATGATCTTACCTCAGTAGCAAACCTTGGATTAGGCCATTCCAAGATGGTTGTTACCTTCTCTGGATCCATTTTGAGACCTTCAGGTGATATAACAAACCCCAAATAGACTAACTCCCTTTTTGCAAAGATACACTTCTTTAGATTAATTAATAGTTTCTCTTCCCTTAGCCTTTCAAGGACACTACAAATATGCAGTAAATGTTCTTCCAAAGCCTTGCTGAAAATTAAAATATCATCCAAATAAACAATAACACATTTTCCCAAGAACTTCTTAAGTACCTCATTCATGAGCCGCATGAAGGTGCTTGGGGCGTTCGTCAATCCAAAGGGCATGACTAACCACTCATAAAGACCCTCCTTGGTCTTGAAGGCTGTTTTCCACTCATCTCCTTCTCAAATCCATATTTGATGATAGCCACTCTTGAGATCTATCTTTGTGAAGTACTGAGCTCCACTCAAGTAGTCCATAAGATCATCCATCCTTGGCAATGGAAATCGGTACTTGATGGTTATACTATTTATAGCTTGAGAATCTATACACATCCTCCACTCTCCATCCTTCTTTGGTGCAAGTACTGCAGGTACTGCACATGGACTTGGGCTCTCTTGAATCAAGCTCTTCCTCAACAGCTCCTAAACCTGTCTATTTAGCTCCTCGATTTCAGTAGGAGTCATCCTGTGAGCAGCCTTGTTAGGAAAACTAGCTCCTGGAATCAGATCTATCTGATGACTGATTTGCCTTATTGGTGGCAATCCATTTGGAACATTATCAGAGATAATATCTCCAAACTCCCCTAGTAAATCTAAAACTTCAAGTGGTATTTCACTACTACCTTCTTTATCTTTCCTAGGAATCAAAGCATAGCACATACGTTGATGTTTCATGCCATCTAAAAAATTCCTTTCATCAACAAGACAAATCTTAACACTGCTACATACCTTTTCACCTTCTTTTTTCATGGGCTTCAATTTGTGGCAAACTCCATCCTTTGTTAGAGAGTATGTGTTTGCATGTCCATCATTAACTACATGTCTATCAAATTGCCATGGTCTACCCAACAATAGATGGCAAACATCCATCAAAATAACATCACAGAGAACTTCATCATGGTAACTCCTAATTTTGAATTTCACTAAACATTGTTCACTTACTAGAACCTTATGATCATCTTTTACCCAAGCAATGTGATAGGGCTATGGATGTTTCTCCCTCTTGAGCTTCAGCTTAGATGCCATTTCTTCTAATACCAAGTTATCAATGCTACCACCATCAATGATCACATCACAACATTTATCCTCACACTTGCATCTAGTACGAAACAAACTCCTCCATTGTCCTTGTTCAATCTCACCACTTAGTAGGACTCTTTCATTTACCAAGGTCTCTCCTCTTTTTGCATCCTCTAAATGTGATGATTGTGCATCCTCATCCACATGAGCAACCCTAGCTTGGCCCTCAGCTCTCCTATTTGTCCTTCCTTGTCATTGAGGGCATTCAAAGGCATGATGACCTTCTTCATTGCAATGGAAATAGGTACCATAGAAGCCTCCTCTCCCTTTTCCATGTTCTCTACCTCTTCCTCTTTGATTTCCAAAGTCTTGTTTATGGGAGCGGTTGAAACCCTCATTCCTCTGGTTCCTGCTAGTACCCACATCTTCATTTTTCTTTTGGGTTTCATTGCGACCTCTAGATAATCTACTGCTTCCCCTTCCTCCTTGACCACACCCTCTTTGTCTTCCTCCAAACCTTTTATTCAACTTCTCTTCAACTCGTAGGGCAAACTGGTATGCCTCTTCAATGCTGGTCATTCTTACTAGACTTAATTCCTCCTGGATGCTAGGTTGCAACCCATTGAAATAACGAGCAACCTTCTCCTTATTTGCTTTTGCATGCCCTGCTCTAATCAAGAGTCGGTAAAATTTCTCTGTATATTCTTGGATAGATCTTCCTGCTTGCTTTAACCCATGCATCTTCTTAAACAAATCAAGCTCATAGTCCACAAGAATGAATTGCTTCTTCAATTTTTCCACCATGCAATCCCATCTTGTGATCTTCTCCTTTCCTCTTCTGTTTCTTTCCAGTTGAACCTCTTGCCACCAGATTTTGGCATGGCCTTTCAGTTTGGCCTTTGCAAACTTAACCCTATTTGGGTCCCTGATATCCTCATACTCAAAGTATTATTCTAGTTCATTGATCCAATCGATCGACTCATCTGGTTTCAAATTTTCTGAAAATACACCCACTTCAATTGTGGGTCTTTTCCGAAACTTAGTAATGGCCCTAAAAAGCCTTTCCTATGCATGATTCAGAATGTCCCCATCAAATTTTCCTTTTGGTCCCATTACTTCTTCTTCATTTTCATTCTCACTATCATCACCTGTGGCAACATTTGCTCCTCTACGAAGCTCCTCTTGCAATGCCTGCACCTACCTTTGGAGGGCTCTAACCTCCTTAGGATTAATAGCTCTAGCCCTTTTGCCACACTCTCTTCATGGAGGCATCTTCTAACTCGAACCCACAACCACACAGTCTTGGTGCAAACTGCCTCACAGTCGGCACTATGTCTACACACTCAAGAAAACCCGCTCTGATACCACTTGATGTGGACACAACCCAAGAACAAAATGGACACAACAGAAAGGGAAAACTATTTTAACTGAGAAAATAAGCTAGTATAAATAGTACAAGAAAATAAAATTTGAAACATGCCCTAAGGGCTTAGAATAGCATAAATCTGGAGATAATTTCTCCTTTCAGTACCTCCTCTCAAACACCACTCCGAACTGCCTTTTACAATGCCAAAAATCTACTTAAATAGACCCCAGAGGGTTAAGGACTAGGAGTACATTCTAGAAAGTGCTAGTAGGCATCCACTGACCAAATAGAAGGTTCTAGAAGCTGTGTTAGAAGTCGGCGCAAATCTAGAAGAATCCAAAAATGGTAACCAAACTTTCAGGAGGCATAACTTTTGAACCATAGTTCTGATTGACGAACCGTTTACATTTTTGAAAAGCTCTTGAAGTGCTCTATAGCCCTATGGAAAGCTTCGCTTATCCCCCATTTTTTGGCCCTTTTTGAGGTCATTTAATGCCCCTAACCTAACTTTGAAGCATTCTTAGGAGGTCTCCAAAACTCGAAAAACTACAACTTTCAAACCGTGGGGCCTTTTGACCTGATTCTTTTTCTGGAATGCTCTAAATCACAATTACATTCATCTGGCCAATTCACACCTTCTAGGTCACCAAAATTATGGCCAAATTGCATGCTCCTATTTTTTCAGGATTTTCTATCACACTGATAGTTGAACTGTGAGAGTTGGAACCTTTATTTGACCCAAATGGGTATCCAAAAATGAAAAGACATGAAACAAAAACTAAGTCTAAGTACATTTTTTTGGTGACATAGGAGATCCCTTATACCTTTAGATGCTCCTGCATCATATTATTTCAAAGATATTTCATCACGTTTATAATAGACATGTCAAAACCTAAAAAGGAATTACAACATTGAGGTAAAAAAGGTGTCAATAGAAATCTCAGCATTTTTGATTAGTCTATTTGTCACTATTGAAGAAATTGGGCACTTCGTCGTTAGCGACATGATGCCTTCACCAAAAATAATGGCCGACAGTCACTTTTAAATTTTTGATGATCATAAGTTTTTTCAAGCTGCATGGTGTACATGCTATTTTATTATGTGTCAAATGCATTAACAAGGGTAGTTATGACTTCACTCACCTTTATCTTTTCGACCCTAAATTTTGATGAGTTACCAAAAATTTCTATGTCGTTATGGAAGAATTGGTGTCTCTCACTGTTAGCAACATAGTGCCTAGACAAAAAGTAGTATTGCAAAAACTTTTTAGAGTAATTAGGTCCTAGAAATTACTCCATCAGATATCAATTATAAAGCTTTGGAATGCGTTCGCATCTAATGGGCTACACGTATATGCTAGGAAAAGCAAAGACATTGGGATTCGCTATGTCACTATCGGGAACTTGTTCTTCTCACCGTTAGCGACATAGCACCCGACTGGGAAATAAACAAATGTGGGCCCCAAGAAACATGGTAATATAGCCAGGTCTTTAAAATTTTGAATCCAAATGCTAGCGAGGCAGGATTTCATCACGTCATCAACGATTGGACCCATGCCCTAATTCATAAAACCTAAGAAAGACTCTGATCATCAGATCTATCTTAGATCCATGATTGTCGCTATCTAGCTATCGTGAGTTGCATGAAGGTTACGAGTAGTGACATGGTGAAAAGGGGCCCACCATATTTCTTTTGAGCAATGAATCAAATATCTCCCACATGATCAATGCAGAATCAATGACAATTGGTATCTTGCTATGGCAAGGTGCTCACTTATTATATATAGCAAGATAGCAACTTAGTGACATGTGTCCTCAAAGTTTTGTGGTCCAGTTCAAAGGTACCAATAATGAAGGAAAGGTACAAATGGAAAATTTTCATTAGGTTAACTACTAGCTTGTCAAGAGGAACATGAGTCATCTTTTCTTGCATCACTGGATCATAGGATTTTTCATAAATCCACAGTGTAAATTTGAATATAGAAGGTGATGCCACCCTGTGCATTTATGAGAGATGAAAGCTTCATGTGTGAAGAAAAATAGAGTATAACACAGAAGATTTTCTTAATTCCACCTTACTCGAACAAAGATTCAGAGCACTTCTAAGCAAAAATAGTTGTTGAGAAGATCATGTTGGATTCGATAAGATTGTGAAGCAATTTGTTCACAAAAAGATTACAGTAACACTGAGAAGAACTAGAGAAAAATTCAAAGTAAATAATTGCATTATAATCCTTGCACTATTTCAATTCCTTCGAAAGTTAATTAAAATGGTTCCAAAATACAAAGTGTTTTCTGGTCAAGAGAACTATTTGGATAGGAATGTCCATGATGATTTGCTTGAACTACTCCCTTCTACCACCATTGAAACTATAGAAGTTAAGAGGCTAACTTCATTAAACCCTAGTCTAAAAATAGCAAATGGGCTATATGATAAAGGAAACTGGGTTAGGGATGCAACAACTTCACACACTAGTCTTTTTTTATTAAAAAAATGGTTTTTAGAGATGAACCATTTTGTCCCACATGCCAACATCTGGAATTTTGGTCTAGGGAAATTGGTGTTTCCTAGTGTTTTCATGGATTATGATCTTTTGGAAGCTGTAGCTAAGAATTACGACCAAGCCCTTAGGGTAGTGAGGAGAATTGATGGTGAAATCTTGATTACAATCAGCATAGAGGAGATTAGGGAGGTTTTTAGTTTAGGGCCTGTCACTAATTATCATGTGCCCATTGATTTGAAAGGGTTAGAAAATGAGTATATGTCTAAGAGAGATGCAGTTAGGCAAGGAGCACTGAGGGCACACTTAGGTAGAATTGGAACACTGCCAGCAATAACAACATCCTCCAGGGAGCCTTTCAAAATGGCATACTTCAATTCTAGGGCTATAGAAATATATAGGTCCTTATGTAAAGTTTTGGGGAGAGATGAAGAAGAGTTCATGCCTGTGGATTTTATGTATATGATTACTCAAATTTCATCTTTTGGTGTGGATATAATTTTCAATTTTTCTTCCTACTTAGCTGAGGAGATTCACATTAGACTGATTGGAATTGCTAAGGGTAAGGTGGAACAAACTTTTGGCCATTATTCTTTGTTAATGCACATGTTCTTATTCAAGGGAGTAACATATTTTAGTAAAGAAATGGAATTAGATAGAGAAGAGAGTGGGGAAGCACTACTAGTTCAATTGTGGAGTGCAGATATGACTTGGGATGCAAAGAAAGCCAATTTTGTCAGGTTTGATAGGTATTTCGCTTCAAAGTTGAGATGCCTCCTATTAAGGGACAATCCCAGAATCCCCAAAGCATTAATGAATCTTAGTAGGCCTATGGACAATCCAAGTGGTTTGAAAGTTTTGCATGATTGGGGGGATATCATTCCATATTTTGTTTCTACTATATTTAGAATATATGGTTTTAAAGGAAGCCCTCACATACTACCGTACCAAGTGTCTTTGAAGGTAGGAGTTGATGAGATATTGTGGCAGTTGGGAGAAGTGGAGGAAACCCTTCTATTGAAAAGACAAAAGGGGTCAATTTTTCCTACTTGCACAGTGGATCAGCATTTTTTAATCACAAAAGAAGGTTGGCTTTTTCTGTACAAGATTTTGGATCCTTATAAGATGGCCACTTCCCATCCTTGTTTTTGTGATTCTAAAGGATTTTATCATTTGGCTCTAAGGCACATAATTAAGCTTGGTAAAATTGAGCATGAATTTTATTTTCTTGAAGACTTAATAAGGAATGAGTACTCCTTGTAGTTACAAATGTAGATAAGATGAGAAAACTTATGAATAATTTTCTTGAAATAATAGAGGCAATGAATGAGAAGAAGCAATTCTTTATTAGGAACTACCCGGATAAGGCCAGGGAAGTAATGGGAAGATTGGGTTTTACTCCCAATATAAGGGCAAGTTAGTTAACTATCTAGAAAAAGCTGGGATATACTATTGTTCAAAATAAAAGGAATACATTGGACAAAGGAAAAAAAATAATTGAGACCACTAGTAGGGTTTTGGAAGAGAGGCCTACTGATCCCTCCCCTAAGAGGAGAAAAATAATAAGAGAGGAGTATCCTCATGTTGAGGAGTATTCACCTTCATAGACCCCTTTGAGAACCAAGGAGGAGCAGCTCACTATTGAGAAAACTCAACAAATTGGATCACAAGGGGGAGTTTTTGTAACTCAAGCAGACATTGATAAAGGGAACCCCTAGGAACCTCCTATGCCAAGCCTCGAGCTAATTATAGCTGATTTTAAGGGAAGGGAATTGAACCCTATTTTCGAACAAGCCAACTAGCAATTTTTGTTAGATGATAGTTTTGTAAGGTCTAGGGCTTTCCATCAATTTGCTTGGAAGGAAAACATCAACAATTTTGAGAAAATATGTAAGAACATGAAAATAGAGCATCCAAAAATGGATGAAGCCTCCATCCAAAACCAACTAAAGGATCAAATGATGCAAGCATTCCAGAACATTACCCCTGAGGAGGGAAGGCAAATGGTAAAAACTTCTAACATACTATTGTTGCCTAATTGGGATATTCTAGATGCATTGATTTTCAACTCTGTTTCTAATAGATTGGAGTTACAAGACCCAAATAAAAAGAAATTTGCAAGGACTACTTTTAGTGATAACCAAGCTGCTCTTGTTATGTGGTCATTAAGAAGAGGATCTAGGATAGTATCAGCATAGCCTGATGGTTTAGGATTGATAGGGAGTATTATTGTGAGGAGAGTTGTTGATACCTCACATGTATAGGTAGCCCACATGAATGTGGATTATTCTCAATTTTCCTTTGCTATTGCTAAAAGGGAGGAAAAGGAAATGTTCGAATTACAATGTAAATATGAGGTAGTTGTGGATGCCTATAATAAAGAGGTAAAAAGGAGAGTTGAGCTTGAAAAAAACTATTGGGAAAATCCACTAGGCCTAAAATAACATACCCTCACCCTCCTGTTGAACCTTTCAAATCTACCCCCCTCATTGGAATACTAGACACACCCCAAGGGCCACAGTATTACGCTGCTAAGGATTTTGAAAAAGAAAAGAGTAAACTGTGGGCCTTACATGTAGAGCTAGAATCTAAATATGAATATAAACTAAGAATAGCTCTTACATATCCAGAAGAAAAGGTTGAATGGCCACTAATCCATGATCAATTGGCCAGGGTGATTAACATCTGGGAGGAGTTAAAAGTAGATGGTGTGGCTCTAAAGCCTATTGTGAACAAATGGGTGAGAAGGGAGAAAGCAATAACCTTCTTGTGTCTATTTGTTATAAATAATTCTCATGATCAGATTGAAAAAACTTTTGACATTTTTTCTGATCTTGCTGATTTTGACAATAAACATATACATTTACAAAAGATAATAATAGGCTACTTAGACAAATACAAGAGCCAAAAGTTTAGTCTATTTCCTCTTGCCTTAGATAAGAAAAATATTTTGAAAAGCAAAGATGAGTGGGAAAAGGAACTTGATGATTTATTTTGTTTAAGAATAAATCAAGTCATAAATGAAACAGGGCATGCATGGTGGGCCACCACAATAGAAGAAATGGTGAAAGCCCAAATATTCTTTAATTCTTTAAAACATGAATTCATTGATATTAATAATGAGGCTGATTATATAATAAAAAAATAGAAGGATATTTTGCAATTCAAGTGGCCAGATGACATATTATTTGACAGGTGGATGGTAGAAGTGGCTCTTGATGATCAGTGTGATAAAGATGAAATTGATAGTGATGAGGTATAGGGTGAGGAAATTCAAATCATTAGCCCTATTACTACTTAGACCCAACTAGAGGAAAAAGATAAGAATAATCTATCATTTTTAGTTGTAGGCCCAAGACTACAAGATGTCGATACAATTAAAGAAGGGGAAAAGGTAGAAATTGTCCCTACCATGTAGAGTGAAGGTGGTGGAAGCCTACAGGTGGACGTTAATGTGCCCTCGTCAGAACAAGCTTCATCGTTGGCTAATTTAGCAGTTATATATGAAGATAAATCAAATCAATAACCAACTCAGCAACATCAAAACATGTAACAGAAGCTGACCCACCGAAAGGAATGATTTGATTTGGATATCTTCTATTACCCATATTTTTGTCATTTTGTGATGTTTGTATGTAAATATTCTTTGTAAAAGACTCCTGTCAGTTTCTCTTAGCCTGAAGCTTGTTGCATTTCACACTATATAAGTGAAATTCCAAGGCAAGAGAAAAGGTTTGAATTCTATTTTTCTAAGTGATATACTTAGTCTATTTTTGGTCCATTATTTTGAATGAATTGGTGGTGTATTTTCTCTGTCAGATCTTGAGAATACATGAATATGGAATGAGTTGTGTTTCTTCTGAAGGTCATTCTGAGTCTATTTTAAATTGTATACAATTTTCAAGGAAAATAAATACAAATTATGAACTGTCCCCATATCAGTTCTTTTTGAACTTTGTCTCCTTTTGATTATTTGGTTATCTTGATGTTGTATAGATAAAGGCTTGTGCAATTGAATGCAATCTAGTTAGGTTGTATACATGTCTATCACTGCTGTTAATTCAATAGATTAAGTAAAAGCTCAGATGAATATGATAAGATTACTATAGTAGGGGAAAGGATTTTGAATGATGAGTTCTAATAAGAATTGTTGATGAAATTTTTCTTAAGGCAACAAATTAGATCTAAGAATTTTCTGTAGACTCTGAACCAAAATGGATTAGGCACTAATCAAAATCTGATCCAGCTATAAGAGAAATGTGTCACAAATGGTTTCAAAAAATGCAAAATTAAATCAATTTTACTTTATTTCCTGTAGATCTTAAAAGTTATTCAGTACTTGTCTGGATGGAATATTTTAGCTTTAGTTAGCCACTATTACTGAGAACACCTGCAAATCTATAGAAGAATTTTTTGCCAAATCTGTTATATGGGATGTGTTTATTAAGTTATCAAGAATTGTATATGTATTTGAGGATTTGAAATAAGAATCAGAATGAAACTAAAAATAATCCTCATACAATTTTTACAATCTTAAATCATCCCTAGGTATACCCACCCTAGATTTGCAGAGCCTAAATAGTAGAAAACACTCTTGGTTTTGTTGAAGTTGGGCCCAAATGCTTTGCGCATGCAATTGTTAATAAGAATTGGCTAGTCTTTAGATTGTGTGAGTACTATCATCTTGGTATTAAGCATTTTGTTGCTTAGTAGTTTTAAAACATGAACAAAATGGAAACTCTGTTGGGGAGTTGTCCAACATATCTGTGAAAAGTATTGCAGTTTCTTTGGTCTTGCTGTGTACGTGTGTGTCAGGTTATCTAAGTGTTACCCGTGGGTATAAGGAAATATTTTAGTGACAAACTTTGAGAATTTAAAGAGGGTATAGCCCAAGTACCACAGCTATACACTAACATATCCAGCCTATCCAAGTGTCTTATCTAACAAGCAGGAGTTGCAATCTTATGATCTCAGTGATTGGTCTATCTGTGTCAGATATTTCTATTTCTACTTGTGTGTTGTTTTCTTTGAGTCAGCAATAAGTGTCATTGTATATTTTCTCGAGAATAGGGTGGCAACTCAGTCAAGGTTTTGAAGCTAGTGCTTATTTTAACAAAAGGTGAATATGGCTGACAAGAGAAAGAACACAAGAGCTTACATGAGAGCCAATCCTAATGTACCAATGTATACTGATCTACCCCAAGGTGGTAGGAAGAACCAAAATAAGAAAAAGATGGATCCAAATCCCACATGGAAACCTAGAGGCAGTGCATCTATCAATTCCTAGTTTCAACTAGTATTAGGAAGAGAATCTTCTTCACTTAATTCTAAATCCAAAACTACAAGACTCTTAGGAGGCATTTTTAGTACCCCATTACCCGATGAGAGGGTCTTTAAGGATAAAGATGTGTCCACGGTAGGAATTGCTTCATCAAGACCAGATCTTGTAGTAGATATGAACTATAGGCTAGGATTTAGGAGTTCATTTGATAATCCTTTTAATCCCAAAGAAGCCCCATATGTGGAGCTAAATCTTATAGATCTAGATGATCCTACTAATTTAGAAGCTACTTTTGCAGATCCTAAAGAGGTACATTCTGAGATAGGAGTTTTAAAGAAATGGATAGCTAAGGAAGAAGCTAAACACATTCATCTTGAAAAAGAAAAGGAGCAAGCCACCTTGGATGCCATAATAGCAAGGAATGCTCTACAAAGAAGGATGGTTGCCTTGAAGGAGCAGAATAAAAAGTTAGAAGAAAATACCACAACTCTCCATACTAATGTATTTGGAGATGTAGACAATCTGAGAGCTAAATTTTAGGAAAAAGAAAAATACTTGAATCAAAGGAAAGAACCAATTATTGCTCAAGTCTAAGCCTATAAACCTGTTCAAGTGGACCCATAGAGCCCACTGCAAAAGCTCTAGATAAAGGGAAGGGAAAAGCTATAGGAATCCAAATAAATGAGCCTCAAGCTATACCAAGAAAACCCATACAACCCTCCATGTCAAAATTAGATCTTGTTGGATACAATTGTTAATTGTGTATTATCTTTGATGTTACACAAATGTCATATCAGTCATCAAATATGTCTACCGAGCTCACTCGGGCATCAAAGGATTTTGTAGCAAAAAGTTAATGTTAACTAAGCTCCCAAGGTTAACAAGGAAAATTCAATTTCTACTGAGCTCACTTGGGCATCAAAGAATTTTGTAGCAGAAAGTTAGTGTTAATCGGGCTCCCAAGGTTAATGAAGAAAAGTCAATGTCTACCAAGCTCACACGATCATCAAAGATAATGTAGTAGAAAGTTAGCTTCTACCGAGCTCACAAGGTCAGCAAAAGAAGGTTAGTGTTAACCAAGTTCACTCAATCTCAAAAATATTTTTGCAGAGTTTGCAGTGTTTACCAAGCTTCACTTGGTTAACACTAGAAAACCATTCTGAAGCAGTGGTTACCGAGCTCGGTTGGTCAGTGAAAGATTTTATTATTTTGTTATTAAGTTTAATTGCTTTGCAAAATAAGTGTAGCTGACTGATGTAATAATTTTTTTAGTTGTTGTAACTTATATTTGAGCCGACTCGATAATTTGAAAGGTATATATATAGATGTTCAAGTTGTGAATCAAAGTGTGTGTGAATATATGGATGAGGATGGAATAAGAAAATATTGAGCAAATTCTGATGAAGGATTAGATATCTTGGAGGAGCTTCAAAGTTGTATTTGATCAGTAAGGACCTAGTAAAGAAAAATAGAGATTTGTAATCAACAAAAGATAAGTTACATATCATTCAGGTCATTTCATTGTTTCTTTCTAATCATTGTAACAGTGAATCCAGAATCTCTTTACAGAGTTGGTTTAATAGCCATTTTAAAAATCCTCTAACAAGGTGATAGTTTGGTTGAATTGTTCTAAAGACCTCTAACCAGGCCACTCCTAATAGGGTGATTAAATCCTCTAACAAGGTCACACCTAACAGTGTGTATTGTAACCTTTAATAGGGTTGGCTCCTAACAGGGCTCACTTTAGAAGAGTGAAAATTGGTGACTAGTTACTTGGTGGTTTTTCTCATATTGGGTTTCCATGTTAAATCTAGTGTCTCTTGTGTTCATTTATTTATTCTTTGCATGCATATTAATAACTATGAATGCTAGATGATCAGTAACTAGTTGAACTACCGAGTTATAGTATTCTTGCACTATTTACTGAGTATCAGCAGTAAGTATTATAGACATCTAAGGGATTTTTGGAATTGTTTTTGTGGTAACTGATTCACCCCTCCCCTCTCAGTTACTTCATCTATATTTCTAACAATCGGTATCATAGCTTTTGGTGCTTACAGGATAAGATTTCAAGGATCTAAGCCAAAGATTAGGATGTCTTATAAGAGGGAAATTCCAAGACTCAATAGGGACAACCTCTCAGCATGGCAAGGGTTGATGAGACTTCATCTAGCTTCTATTGGAGATACAAGACTAAAATACCTCAATGAAAAATATGTAGAACCAGTCAGTACACTATCTATCAATGATATTGTTGAAAAGAAGACCCACAACATTATGATAATAGATATAGCATCTACTCTGAGTTATGAAGAATTTTACGACATCAAGGACTACAAATCTACCTTTGAAATGTGGAAAAAGCTAAAAAAAATCTATGGAGAAGATGATAATGTAAGAAGAGCCAAAGCAGAAAGTCTAAGAGGACAATTTGATCAGATGAGGATGAGAGAAGATGAAAACATTGCAAAATATGTTGAAAGAGTCAAAGCATGTGTCAATGCAATCAAAGGATCTGGAGGAGATATCAAGGAGGAGATAGTTATAATTAAAGTTTTTAGAACTCTACTTCTCATTTATACAATCAAAGTTTCTGCAATTCAAGAAAGAAGATGTGAAGCAAATCATAAGATAAATCTAGAGGCCATAGTTGGAAGATTAACTACATTTGAACTAGACAACTTTGACAACTATGTTCTAGCTTCCAAGAACATTGAATCAGCATTTGAAGCTAAGCTTTCACTCAAGGAGAAAAGCAAAAAGAAAAAGGAATCTCAGTCAGGAAGTGAAGATGAATTAGACCAAAGTTCAAACAATGATCTTGAGGTGATTGAAGCTCTACTAGCAAGAAAATATTCTAGAGGCAGAGGAAAATATAAAGGTAAAGTTCCTCTTATCTATTTTTCATGTGAAGAAGTTGGTCATATTGTTGCTAGGTGCCCAAAAAAATAGAACAAATATGAGAAGAAAGGTTACAAGTACAATGGCAAGAAAGGCTTCAAATAATTCAAGGATAAAGGTAAGAAAATATGTTTTATGGCTAAAGATTCTAATGATTCTAATGATGAAGAAGAAGATGAAATTGTCTACATTATTGTGAAAGATGAGTCTGATAATGATGAAGAAATGGAACTCATTTCTCATATGAGCAAAAATGATACATGGATCATAGATAGTGGTTGTTCTCATCACATGACTCATGATAAAACTAAGTTTGAATATTTTGAAGACTACGATGGTGGCAGTGTAAGATTTGGTAACAATGAACTTTTTTGTATAAAAGGAAGAGGAAGAATCTCTCTAACCAAAGAACTTATATGTGATAATGCCTATTGGGTAGAAGGACTAAAGAATAATTTGTTGAGTGTGGCATAGCTACTTAATAATGGATTCAAAGTAGAATTCATGCATGAAAAAGAAAAACTACTAGATGGCAAAGGAAAACTGATTGGATCAGGCACTCAAACAAAAGGTAACTTATTTTATCTTGAACTTGGTGAATGTTCATGTTTTATTGCTCAAATTAAAGAAAGTTGGTTATGGCATAAAAGGTTGTGTCATGTCAATTTTGATAATTTGGTGAAGATAAGAAAATTCAAGAAGGTAAGAGGCATTCCTAACATAAAGAAACATGAGGTCGATCTATGCAAGAATTGTCAGATTGGTAAAATGGGAAAGACTAGTTTTAAAAATAAAAACTATTAGTCTGAAGATATATTAAAAATTGTGCATACTGATTTATGTGGACCCATTAAAATTGAAAGCTATACTGGAGAAAAGTT
The DNA here is from genome assembly GCA_028749045.1 of Cupressus sempervirens. Lineage (NCBI taxonomy): Eukaryota > Viridiplantae > Streptophyta > Pinopsida > Cupressales > Cupressaceae > Cupressus > Cupressus sempervirens. The sequence continues at coordinate 17,992,203 of CM053787.1, read as the reverse complement.
CCTCATTCTTTTTGTTGATGATTACTCAAGAATGATGACTGTCATGTATCTAAGGAACAAATCAAAAGCATTTGAGAAATTCAAATGGTATTTGGCTAGAGTAGAAAAGGAAATAGGGAAAAGATTGAAATGCTTGACATCAAAAAGAATTGGAGAATTCATTTTACATGAGTTCAATAACTTTTGCATTGAAAGAGGAATCAAAAGATAGGTATCAGCCCCTAGAACTCCTGAGCAAAATGGAATAGCTGAAAGGAGGAATAGATCTATCATGGATTGTGTAAGAACCTTAATGATTGAAAAGAGCATTGCTATCAAATACTGGAAGGAAGCTATCAGCACTACAGTTCATAACTTGAATCGAGTATAGCTAAAAAAGGACTCATTCAAAACTCCCTATGAGCTATGGTATGGCTATAAACCTAATGTAAGTTATCTAAAAGTATTTGGAAGTAAATGTTACATTTTGAAATAATCTAGAAAAGGAAAATTTGATGTGAAAAGTGATGAAGGAATATTTTTGGGATACTCTTGCAAAAGTAAAGCATATAGATGTTTGAACTTGTCTAGTTACAAAGTCATAGAAAGTGCACATGTGAAAGTTGATGAGTTTGCAAAAAGGACTGAAGAAGAAAGCAAAAGGGAACTAGAAGATTATAGAAGAATTATTTTCATTAAACCTGATACAGAACCAGTCAATCAAGAATCTTCTACTCCTGAGTCATCAGTAACCAAGTTACAAGAAGTTCAAATCGAGCTACAACAACACAAGTTACAATCAGATGCTACCGAGCAAGTGTCTACTGAGTCTGAAGGACCCAAACCAATATCTACCAAACTAGAATAGCCAGAACCTAAAGTTGAAGTGCAAGAGGATAACAATGAAATTCATTCAAAAGGAAAGGATCCTGTATTAGCAAAATATTTTAGGAGATATCATTCAACAGATCAGATCATTGTAGACAAATCTAAAGGAACCATGACAAGAAGTAAGTTGAAAGGTACTTGTTTCCTTTTTGATTTTGAACTTAGAAATATTAAAGATGCATTGGGAAATGATAGTTGGATTGAGGCTATGAATGAAGAAATAGAGTATATAGAGAAAAACAAGACATGGACTCTTGTACCCAAGCCTAAAGATAAAAATGTGATTGGAACTAAGTGGATATTCAGAAACAAGTTGACTGAAGATGGTAAGGTATCAAGAAACAAAGCTAGACTAGTATGCAAAGGATATGCTCAAGAAGAAGGAATAGACTATGGAGAAACTTTTGCTCCTATTGCAAGATTGGAAGGAGTCAGAACCTTACTTGCACATGCTACTCACAAAGGATTTAAAGTTTATCAGATGGATGTTAAGTCAACATTCCTCAATGGTATACTAGATGAAGAAGTTTACATTGAACTACATGAAGGTTTTGTTGATCTAGATAAAAAAAATATGGTTTGCAAATTACACAAGGTATTGTATGGTCTGAAACAAGCCCCTAGAGCATGGTATGAAAGATTGCATAACTATCTTATTCAGATTGGTTTTCAAAGAACTAATGATAATAGTAGCTTGTATATAAAGGAAGGACTAGATAATAAGATTGTCTTGGCAGAAATATTTGTAGGTGATACTATTTTCACAGAGAATGATGATCTTTTTAAAGAATTTTTAGAGAAAATGAAAAGGGAATTTGAAATTTCTATGTTTGGAGAGATCAAATTCTTTGTTGGTCTTCAAATTCAGTAGAATAAAAATGGTATCTACATCACTCAATCAAAATACATCAAGGAGATATTGAAAAAGTTTGGTATGAAAGATTGTAAACTAGTTGGGACTCCTATGTGTACTAGATTAAAACTTACCAAGGAAGATGAATCAAAAGAAGTAGATCAAACATTGTATAGATCTATGATTGGAAAGTTGCAGTATGTAGTTCATATTCGGCTAGATATTGCCCTTGTAGTTGGTATTGTAGCAAGATTTTTAGCAAAATCAAGAGAAAATCACATGATGGTAATCAAAAGAATAATGAGATATTTGAAAGGAACTAAAGATTATGGTTTATGGTACAAATTTGGAGGTAATCTAGATTTGAAAGTGTTTACTGATGCTGATTAGGCAGGAAACCTTGATGACAAAAAAAGTACAAGTGGAGGAGCATTCTTTATTAGAAAGAGGTTGGTTTCTTGGACAAGCAAAAAGAAGAATTCTACATCCCAATCTATAGTAGAGGCAGAGTATGTTGCTACAGTAGTAAACTATTCTAATATTGTTTGGTTTAAAAAATTGTTGGAAGGCATGAAGGTAGAAATCAAAGAACCAGTTGTTATGTTCTGTGATAATACAAGTGCAATCAACATATCTAAGAATCTAATGATGCATTGCAATAAGATATAATTTTGTTAGAGAATTGGTGCAAGATAAGGAGATCAGATTGGAATATGTCCATACAAAGGAACAAATTGCTAACATATTCACAAAGTCATTACCTAAGGATGTATTCTTGTATCTAAGAGGTAAGTTAGGGGTCACTCCCCTATCTAAAGTTCACTAAAATTAAGTTTTAGTGATGCATCAACGCATACCAAGTTGAATATCTATCAGTTGATGTAGCATAATCAAGAAATATTGCATATGAATTAGTACTAAAGGTACATTAAAATTCATTTGAGTTGTGTTGTCTTTGGCATGTGTTGTCAAAGAGGGAGAGTTTTACTGTCATATCTTTCTGAAATTTTTTTGAGAGGAAGAGTTTTCTATGTAATTCCTTCATAGAGGGAGATTACTGAAAAAGGGAGAGTTTGCTATCTAATAGAGAAAGTTGTTCTGATAGAAAAATAATTGTTAGACTTGTTTTCAAATTTCATTCTACTGTGACATGTTGTGTTGCCATCAATGCCAAAGAGGGAGATTGTTGGATATAATTGTGTATTGTGTATTGTCTTTGATGTTACACAAATGTCTTATCTGTCATCAGAGATTTCTACTGAGCTCACTTGAGCATCAAAGGATTTTGTAGCAAAAAGTTAGTGTTAACTAAGATCACAAGGTTAACAAAGAAAATTCAATGTCTACTGAGCTCACTTGGGCATCAAAGGATTTTGTAGCAGAAAGTTAGTGTTAACTAAACTCCCAGGGTTAACGAAAAAAGTCAATGTCTACTGAGCTCTCTTGGTCATCAAAGATAATATGGCAGAAAGTTAGCTTCTACCAAGCTCACAAGGTCAACAAAGGAAGGTCAGTGTTAACCGAGTTCACTAGGTCTCCAAAGGAATTTTGCAGGGTTTGTATCATTTACCAAGCTTCACTTGGTTAACACTAGAAAACCATTCTGAAGCAGTGGAAACTGAGCTAGGTCGGCTAATGAAAGATTTTATTATTTTGATATTAAGTTCAATTGCTTCGCATAATAAGTGTAGCCGACTGATGTAATGACTTTTCAATTGTTGTAACTTATATTTGAGTTGACTTGATAATCTAAAAGGTATATATATATAGATGTTCAAGTTGTGAATTGAAGTGTGTGCGAATATATGGATGAGGATGGAATAAGCGAATATTGAGCGAATTCTGATGAAGGATTAGATATCCTAGAGGAGTTGCAAAGTTGTATTCGATTAGTAAGGATCCAGTAAAGCAAAATAGAGATTTGTAATCAACAAAAGATAAGTTGCATATCATTCAAGTCACTTCATTGTTTCTTTCTAATCATTGTAACAGTGAATCTAGAATCTCTTTACAGAGTTGGTTTAACAACTATGTTGTAAATCCTCTAACAAGGTGATAGTTCAGTTGAATTGTTCTAAAGACATCTAACTAAGAGACTCCTAACAAGGTGATTAAATCCTCTAACAAGGTCACCCCTAACAGTGTGTATTGTAACCTTTAATAGGGTTGGCTCCTAACAGGGCTTACTTCAGAAGAGTGAAAATTGGTGACTAGTTACTTGGTGGTTTTTCCCATATTGTGTTTCCACGTTAAATATGGTGTCTCTTATGTTCATTTATTTAACCTTTGCATGCATATTAATAACTATGAATGCTAGATGATCATTAACTAGTTAACCTACCGAGTTATAGTATTCTTGCACTATTTACCGAGTATCAGTAGTAAGTAAGTATTATAAACATCTAATGGATTTTTGGAATTGTTTTTGTGGTAACTGATTCACCCCTCCCCTCTTAGTTACTTCATCTATATTTCCAATAGATCTAGATCTAGAGAAGGCTAGAAAAGAGAGGGAAGATCTTGCAAAAGAACTTGAGAAGGTTGAGAATGAAGCTCAAGCTGCAAAAACTAGGAGAAAAATCCAATTCATAAAATCTAATTCCCCATTTGCTTCATGGCCCAATATGTCCATACCACCTGCAACTCTTGCACCAATTAGTGGTCCAATAATCTCTACTCAAGGAATATCCCAATCTGCCCTTGCCTCATCATCCACTATTAGCACCCAAGTCCCCTTTGTTCAACCTCAACAATTCCAAGCTGCTCCTCTAAGCCAAGCTAACATAGCAAGTACCTCAAATGTTCCTAGTTTCTAGAAGAAACCTGTATACATGGAAAAGTATAGAAAAATATCATTTTCTGGTATTCCTGGTGCCCCACATCCCATATCATTTGATTTAAGAGACAAAGTCATTAAGTTCTTTGGGAATAATGCTGTTACTAGTGAAGAACATTTGAGAATTTTCATTAATATGTTGAATGATTATGAAGTTGAACATGAAGATATGGTAATGAAATTGTTTGTGCATTCACTAACTGAGGATGCAAGGGATTGGTTTAGGAGGTTGCCTAATGATAGTATCACCTCATGGAGTGACTTGGAGAAATTATTCAAGGAGCAATATGGAGACAACACTAATGTAGGATTCATGTTAAATGAATTCAACAACATCAAGAAGAATCCCAATGAGTCCACATTCCATTTCAATGTAAGATTCCAAAAGGGTATGTACAGACTATTTCAAGTTATGAGGTTAAATGAGGATGTCTATCTTATAATGTATTTCAATGCCTTTGATAGCAAAATGACTTATCAATTGAGGGATAAGTGTCCCAAGACTTTAAGGGATGCCTATAAAATTGTAGAAAATATAGAGAATAATAGGAAGGCATCTAGAAAACTAGGTAGGATGGATGATCCAAAGCTTTTCAATCCTAAGAACAATAATAAAAGGGAGGCTGATAAAACTCCTATAGGAAAGAAGCTAGAAGAACCCACTATAGGCCAGGTTTTGGAATAGCTCAAGAAGATGAATCCCACTAATTTCAATAAGCCAAATGTTACTGAGAGAACCCCTGTGAATAACAATAGTTTCAATAGGCAACCTAGAATGTAAAATTACCCCTACACCACCCAGTGGAAAGATGGTAAGCCAATCCCCAACCAGACACAAAATGTGAAAGACAAGGGTACCCCAGATCCCCTGCAGAGGAATATTATAAATATGAATGATGATGTACCATGGTGCATTGTATGTCAATCACCTCATTCTACTAATTATTGTGTTGTATCTCAGTCATTTACCCAAGATCAAGATGTACAGCCTGAAGAAGGAAGTCAAGAGAAAATCCATGATGATATAAGTTGCAATATGGTGAGCATGTGTGGTGACTCTGTAGATTCTAATTCTAAGGAACCTAAAAATGATATTACTAGTTAGAGAATTGCTTATCATTTTTATCACCAGCAAGTGCTTTTAGATGATGAAGGTTATGATACAGATAAGGTATGTGTTACATCCTCTGATGTAGGTCACACAAGCTTAAGAATACCTTCCAAAGAAGAGATCAACAAAATCATAGTAGAAATGATTTCTTAGGTCCAAAGTAGTTACAATTTGAGAAATAGAACAATAAATAATGATGCAAGAAATCCATCTAGTGTATTCATCAAAGATATCACTGATAAGATGAGTGATCAAAATAAGAAAGTCAATGTTGATGTTCCTAACATCAATGACAACAAGGGAAAGAAGTGGGAACCAAAAAAAAGGTTCAGTTTCAAATAAATGAAATGGAAAAAGTAGTTGTGCAACCACAAAAATCAAAACCTGATACTATCAAGCAAATAGTGATACCTACTGTTCAAAGAACTTCAACTCCAGGTACTCTTGTAAAACCCACTATTGTTGAACCTATTGGTATGATATCTATGTTGTCCCAAATAATTGTAAAAGTACCTTTGTCTGAACTTCTTAGAATTGAAGAACATAAGAACAAAGATTTATCATGGTTGGGAGGGATAGAAAACAATAATACTATTGTAGATCAAACTGTTGCCAAACAAACCTCATTAGTAGTAGAGGATCATGGTATCATATCCCAAATTCTCCAAATGTTTTTAGATGATTCCTTAGTGGAATTTATAGAAGATATTGACCCTTTTTTCCTCAGTCTGATCATAAAAGGGAAGACCCTAAAAAATTGTATGATAGACTCAGGGGCTTCTAACACCATAATGCCTTTCAAAGTAATGGAAGCCTTAGGGTCAAAAGTGGACACCAAGCTAGGCAGATGTAGAGGAATGGATGCTAGGGAAGTCCTAGTCATAGACACCATAAATGCTTTACCATTCAAATTAGCTGCATACCCTAAAGTAGAGCTAACCATGTCTATCCTTGTAGTGGATATACCTCCTCACTATGGAATGTTACTCTCCAGAAAATGGAGTGCTTCCATGGGGGGAAGCCTGCAATGTGATCTTACTTATGCTACTTTCCACATAGGGGATAAAGCTATCAGGGTAAACAAAGAGCCAAGGGTTAATCACATTTTACGGTAAGAAATTGACAAAGATGCCAGTTGTTTCTTAGATACTGGGGTCAATGCTTTCAGAGCTAACTTAATTATTTAAGAAGTTGAAAATTTACCTGCTATTATTGAACATGAAGTTGAGAGTTGCACTAACTCAACAATGTTATGGACAATTTTTTTTGATAGGGCAAGTTCAAAAGAGGGTGTAGGGGCAGGTGTAGTTTTTGTTTCCCCTGAGAAAAATACTTTCAAATATTCATTCACTTTGAAGTTTTCTTGCACAAATAATATTGCAGAATATGAGGCATTGTTGCTAGGATTGAAAGTTTCCACACATCATGGGATTAAGAAGTTACACGTCATAGGGGATTCTAAATTAGTCATCTCCCAGATAAAGGAAACTTATGCATCCAAGAATAGGAGATTAAAGAAGTATAGAAATGTAGTTTGGGATCAGATAGAATCTTTTGATGCATTTGGTATCTCATGGAGAGATAGGAGTCAAAATAAGATGGCTGATTTGTTAGAAAATGTAGCAATAAATCCTAAGGAGATATCATTTGCAGGGATATCTCAAATTGAGGTACAAAATAGACCTTCCATACCTGATAACATTGAAAATTAGCAAGTCTTTGAAGATGACAAAGACATTATAATTTTTTTGTTAAAGACAAGTACCATGGTTAGGAAATGCATTGTAGTGATTTAATTGAAACCATAGATGGTAAGGAAAACATTTTTGGCTAGGAGGTTATGCAACTGAAAACCAATTAGGTGCCTAAGGGGTTAGTGGTTTTGGAAAGTGTTTTTGATAACCAGGATAGAGTACAACCAGGAGTGAAGGACCCTAAGCCTTAGGAATTAGAAGAGATAAACCTTGGCACTAATGAAGCTCCCAAAAGGGTTTATATTGGCCAAAATCTACATGCTAAAATTAGAAAAACATTGATTGACTTGCTTAGAAAGTATAGACATGTTTTTGCATGGTCATATGATGACCTTAAGGCTTATAGGGAAGATTTGTTCCAGCATGTCATATCATTAAAAGATAATGTAAAACCTTTCAAATAGAAACAAAGACTAGTAAACCCTACCCTAGCTCCCAAAATGCAAGAAGAGTTGATGAAACTAAGGGATGGGGGGATAATCAAACCAATTAGGCATTCCACTTGGGTTTCAAATTTAGTACCTATCAGAAAGAAAAATGGAGATATAAGATTATGCATGGATTTTAGGAACTGAATATTGCATCCTTGAAGGACAATTATGGATTACCAAATATGGAAGCCATGTTGTAGCAAGTGACTGGTTCTGAGCTAATGTCAATGATGGATGATTTCTCTGGATATAATCAAGTTTTGGTAAAAGAAAGTGAACAATTCAAGATAGCCTTCGCAACCCCATGGGGAACATATGTATATGTAAGAATGTCATTTGGCCTAATTAATGTAGGAGCTAATTTCCAAAGAGCCATGGATGTGGCATTTCATGATTATATTGAAAAATTTATGGTTGTATACTAGGATGATCTTACAACATATTCTAAGAAGGCTGAAGATCATTGCAAGCATTTGGAGAAAATCTTTATCAAAGCTCTGGAATATGGAGTATCCTTGAACCCAAAGATATGCACATTCAGGGTCACAGAAGGCAAATTACTAGGACATATAGTGTCCAAGGATGGGGTGAAAATAGACCCTGAGAGAGTAGAAGCTATTGACAAAGTTCCCAAGCCAAAGAATGTAAAAGGAATTCAATCCTTCTTTGGCCACGTTAATTTTCTTAGAAGTTTTGTTTCCAATTTTGTTGAAATTGATAGATCGATCTCAAAGATGCTCAAGAAGGGAGCTACTATAGATTGGAATGGTGAGCCTTCAGAAGCATTTTAGGATATTAAAACTGCAATAAAAATTGCTCTAGTACTAAGAACTCTAGATTACACAAAGCCTATGCATATTTTTTCTTTTGCATCTTTCCACACTATAGATGTAGTCTTGTTGTAGAAAAATGAAGAAGGATATGAACAACCCATTTCCTTTTTTAGTAAGTCACTACAGCCTACTGAATTGAAATATGAGATAAATGAAAAATAGGCATATGTTTTAGTGAAGACTATAAAGGCTTTTAGATGCTACCTAGTAAGTGCTACTGTCATTTCCTTTGTACCTAATGCTGCAGTGAAAGATATATTTTCTCAAAAGGAAGTATCAGGCAGAAGGTGTAGATGCATCAATAGGATCCAAGAATTTAATATTGAAATGTAGATAACTAAGTTGGTAAGAGGTCAAGGTTTGGCTAAACTCATGGCTAAATCTAATTTAGATGTCAATAAGATAAATGTGGTAGTTGATGACTATTGTCAATTAGGTTTGCACCCTTGTCCAAGGCCTATGCGTGAGGACAACCTAGTGAAACATGGAAACAACCTCCAAGCTATGGGACTTGAACTACGAGGTTGAGTCTTCAGAGAAGGCCAGCTTCCTCTTACTGTCAGGGCACACCTATCTATTCTCATAAGGGAAAGGGAGAAAGAGAGCGTTAAAGAAAATCTACCTAGTCTAATCTAAGGCGGTGATGCACCAAAATAGAGTGTTAAGACTCATTCTTGCCCATATATACACTACAAAACCATGGTAACATACAAAATTCATACACATCTAGACTTATATCAATCAATAATCACATACAGATCAGAGGACCAACTGAAAGACACCAAGAAAAGGGGATTTCACTTGTAAATTATCCAATAGGCCAAAGATAGATATAGTATGCAGATCACTGATCTCAACAATACACCAATGGGAGGCAAAATGATGCTCATGCACACTGATGGCTGAAAGAGATGATACAGGGTATTACATGGCTCAGAGGCAAAGGGATTTTACACTGCAAATCTGCAAGTAGTAGCAGAGAAAATTAGGAAGAGTCCCCCAAGAATAGATCACAAAATTGCCTTTATAGCTCAGGCATAACTGAAGATTTTTGCATTACATTCACTTCTCACCTACTGGCATTAACTCCATACTAAAAATATAATCGGAGATCTAATTGAATCCTGACCTGCATACCAAGAAATCTCATATCCTTCTGAAAAGGAGCCCGGAGGAGACAGAACATCGCTACAACATTCCCTGACAGGGTAGATGAGCCAACTGAATGGGTAGATGAGCCAACTGAATGGGTGGAGTGTCCTTATATCTTGCATTTATTCCTAGTAGGTCAAAAATGATCGCGAAGATCAGATTGCAAGATAAGGTTGATCATCTTTGCTTTTAGGTTCATGAATCGACCTAGCCTATCGATCAACCAGGCTTCTTATATGTCGACTAGGCCACGCGGGCCAATCGTATCTCTTTGTTTTGCCACCTGGAGAGTCCTTCTGCGATTGACCACCTTCATCGGACTGACTATGCCACCTTTAAATATTGTCATGACTGCGACAGTTACAATAACTACTAACCACCAGTCATTAGCTAACCGGACCCGCGAGGACGCATGTCCTCCGAGTGCTAACTTGCCATTGTAAAATTCGCGCAGTTCCTCTATGGCGGGATAGCGCCAACCCTAGATTTCTACAGATCTGATGGTGGAAAACCCACCCCTTAATGCACTGGTCGTATCAAGAAAGTTGGCCCCTCGACATATCTGTGTTCTGACTCGGCACACGTGGTTGTTTCTGATTCGCCGTGGACCCTCCTTCCTGCGACTGGGCCCATCCGAATCGGCGCCACAACAGTGATGCATCCAACGAGACCTGACCCGACCGACACGCATCAATTGGGTGTGATGTCGCCATGGTAAAAATCTTGCAGCTTTGTCATAACGTGATGGCGCTTGCCATCGATTGGGCCTGATCTAACGATCACAGATCTGACTTCTCGCGACCTTCTGTTTCTATTGATTCACCGAGCCTGCGGACACGTGGCATCTGTCTGTTGGTTTGTCGGTCATCCAACCCTAACTGCTTCTGGTGGCATGAAATGCAACCCCACCAGGACACGCGGCACACAGGCGCTATGTCACCATGATAAGAAACTTGCAGCTTCACCATAACGTGATGGTGCCTGCCGTCGATCGGCCCTGATCTGTCGAGGAAGATCTTAAAGCTGGTTGTGCTAGCTGTGCTGTCAGAAATTCTTGCCTGGTTACACATGGTGGTTCCTTACTGGCCCAGCAAAACACCACCAAGAAAACTTGCGACTTGGCCTCACAGGGGTGACCACGTGTCGACTAGGCACCATGTCGCTATGGGAAAATTGAGGTTAAATTCCCATAGCACCATAGCGCCCAACCGATGATATGTCCCTATCCATGTGTGGTCCCTTCTAATTCGTTGCCATAGCACCGGGCTCCGCCAACTGGGCAGATGAGGTACATAATGGGGCCCAATGTTTTGCTTGAAGTTCTCGCTGTTTATCTTCTCCGGCTCGCCAACCTTTATCCGACCGCCACAACATTTTTTCGACAATGTGACCTGTCCGCCATGAATATTTCCGTCGGGTGCTATGTCGCTATGGAGATTCTTCGGTTAAAATGCGATAGTGACATAGCAAAATTCTAGACCCCACCCCGCGACGTGTCACCAGGGCGCAATGTCATTGATATAATCCTCACGTAATTCTGCCATAGAGAGATAGTGCCCTTCACTGATCTCAGTTGATCTAACGACCAGAAACTCATGGGTTGTAAGAATATATTATAAGGTTTAAAACATTGGTAATTCTAATATCTCCACGGGTATTTGAATATGGGCATATCGAAGGCGGGAAGGGCAATATAAAATGCAAATTTTGGTGGGAAGTGGAAATACAACATTTCTGGCGACTCACAGGGGGCATGAGCCTGCTCAATGCATAAGACTAGTGCCTGCAAAAAATCAATTGGGCTATGGAGTCAAGAAATGGGTCTGAAAAGTATGAATCCTGAGAATTGCAAGAAACCCTAACCCTTAAAGAGGAAATCAAAACATTAAAAAACCTTTAAGGTTCTAGCTCTACTTCAATGATTGGAAACAAAAGAAAAAAATAGAACCTCCTCAGCAGCTTGAGACATGTCAAAACTTTGGAAAATGGCGACTCAAGAAGAGAGCCATGTGCACGTGCACTTATTGCAAAACAGAAACAAATAGGAAGCAACTAGATTAACTATGTACATGGACTCATAACCCTTCAGAAACAAGGCTTCAAATAGATCCCATTGACTGGAATGGACAGAGTTTCACCGTTAGGTCTGCTCAGTTGGAATGCATTTGCCTGTTTGCAACTGGAAATCAGATAAGGGCCGCTCCATAGTGCATCAAATTTGGAATGTCTTCCTGGTTTTTCTCTATCCGAGTCCCATTTGAGGACTAGATCCCCCTCTCTGAAGATTCTGGTCCTTGTCTTCTTATCAAAATTCTTCTTCATCTGCTGTTGATGATTCTCTAGAGCTTTCATGGCTTTGTTTCTCTTTTCTTCCAACTCAATTAGTTCTGCCATTCTTACTGACATGGCATCATCTTCAACTAGTTCCAGCTGATGAGCTAACTCCAAGGATGGGAACTCCAATGAGATTGTGAGTTTAGCTTCCCTACCATATACTAGCACAAAAGGTGAATTCCTAATAGATCTCTTGGGTGTTATCCTATCAGCCCATAGAGCAGTCCTTAATTTCTTGTGCCAGGCCCTCTGATTGTCTTCTATTGTCCTCTTCATAATTCTGATCAGATTCTTGTTGGAAGATTCAGCCAAACCATTACCTTGAGGATAGTAGTTCGATGATGTGTTCAGGTAGATGTTGTGATTCATGGGCCATGCACAAATTTGGGTTCCAACAAAAGACTTGGCATTATTTGAGATGATAGTAGAAGGAGCACCAAATCTAGATACAATTCCATCAAGGAATTCAACAACTGATGGCTCTGTGGCATCCTTCAAGGCAACTGCCTCTGTGCACCTAGTGAAATAATCAGTAGCAACCAAGATCCATTTATGACTTGCACTAGATGGAGGATTAATGGGGCCTATAAAATCCAACCCCCATTGGGTGAAGGGTTGATCCACCTAAATAGGATGAAGAGGAAGAGCTGCAAGTCTCTATTTGCCTGAGAAAAAAGCACATTTCTCACATTTCCTCACATACTTGTAACAATCATGGAATAGAGATGGCCAATAATATCCAGCCCTCATGATCTTCATGGCAGTTGTTCTTGCAGAGAAGTGGCCACCATCAGGGCCATCATGAAGTTCTTTAATCATCCTCTCAACCTGATCCTCTTCAATACATTTCAATAGGGTCCCATTAAAATCCTTTCTGAATAGGATGCCATCAATTACAACATAAGGGATGGACTGCAGTCTATATTGTCTTCTTTTAGCTCTGTCCAATCCCTGAGGGTATCCATTCCCTGATTAAAAATTCTTCATGTCATTTATCCAGCTCCTTGGACCATCAGCATTTCTTTCCTCCTGCTGCTCTGCTATTACCATGGCAACTTCTTCATCTGAATTTTGATCTGATAACATTTCTTTACATAATCCTCTTCCCCTTACCAATTTAGTAATCTAAATATCAACATCATATTCCATTACCCTAGTGATCCATCCAGCCCTCTTTTCACTGATGTCCTTGCTCAAAAGGAAATCCTTTACACTAGCATGGGGCACTAACAAATGGATCCTATTATGGGATAAGAGGTGTCTGAACTTCTTCAAGGCTCTAATGACTGCAAGGGCTTGCTTCTCAACAAAGCTATACTTATCCTTGTATTCCTTGAGCCCTTCACTAAAGAAGGCTATGGGCTGCTCCTCATTCTTGTCATTTGTTTGAGTCAGGACAACAGAAATACTTGACTCGCCACCTAAAGTGTAGAGGATGAAATCTTTCTCAAAATTTGGGTTCATGAGGGTAGGGGCTGATGTTGTGGCTGCCTTGATCTTTTCAAAACTCTCCTTCCCCTCCTTGGTCCATGAGAAGACCATATCTTTCTTGAGCATGGCTGTAAGGGGTTTCACCATGGTAGCAAGATTAGGAATAAACCTTCTTACAAAATTTATCCTACCAAGGAAACTTTACAGCCCTTTCTTGTGTTTAGGGAGAGGAAGGGCAAGTATTGCTTTTTTTCTTTCTGGATCAATGGTTAATCCATCTTTAGATACAATGTGTCCCAATAGTTTCCCTTGGTTTGTAGCAAAGACACATTTGGCTGGGTTGAGAGAAACCCCAAACTCTCTACATCTTAGAAATACCTGTCTCAAATGATCAAGATGATCTTCCACATTCTTGGAATACACAGTTATATCATCAAGGTATACTAAGACAAACTTATTAATTAATCTTTTGAAAGCTACCTCCATTGCCTTTTGGAATGTGGCACCTGCATTTGTTAATCCAAATGGAATTTTGCAATAAGCATAGTTGCCCGATTTAGTAGTAAATGTTGTCTTGTATCTATCAGACTCTTTAACCAACACTTGGTTATAACCAGAAAACCCATCAAGAAAAGAGAATCTCCTTGACCCACTGACCTTGGACAGAATTTTCTCCATAGAAGGAAGAGGATGGTGATCCTTAAGGGAAGCCTGATTGAGATCCCTAAAGTCCACACACAATCTGATTTCTCCATTCTTCTTCCTCATAGGGAAAAGGTTAGCCACCCATGATGAGTGTTTAATAGGAAAAATTATGTTAGCTTCAATCAACTTGGATAGCTCTTTCCTCATCAAAGGTTCAATCTTGGGATTCACTAGCCTCTGCTTTTGTCTTACTGGTTTGACCCTATCAACCAAATCTATGGTATGCTAAAACAAACTAGGGTCAAACCCTTTTAAATCATCATATGTCCAAGCAAATACATCACTAAACTCTTGACATAGATGAATGAAATTTTCTTGCTCAGCTTCAGAACATACCTTCCCCATGTTAAGAGATTTTCCATCAGCAATAGTAACTGGGACATGGTCATCCTTTTCTGCAGTTAGATTCATCCCTTTATCCCTTGACTAATCATCAGGATTAAAGACACTCTCAAAGGTAATGAGACCCTTGGGCAGCTTGTTGGAACTGAGATGAATGATCTGATCACCATATTGATCTTGTAGTCTTGACTGATTTCTCTCTGAAAATTCTGCTTCATTCTGCAAGAAGCTCACAATTTGCTCATCAGACTCAAACACTTGCCAATGAGTATTATTATGAGGAACAACAGGCCTTACCACTACCCTTATTTGTTGTTTCTTATCTTCCTCAAGATTCCCTGGCACATCATATGATGCACCCACTGCTGCAAGTCTATCAGCATGTTTATTTTCTTTCCTAGGAATGCTCTGAATATTAAATGCATTGAAACCCTCAAGCAAATCCCAGACTCTGTATTTATAAGACTTGAGCAGGCCATTTTTGGTGATATTCTATTTTCTCACTTGGTTCACTACCAACTCACTATCCCCATATACTTTCAAGGCTTGAATTCCCCTCTTTTGGGCAAGTAGGAGACCTTGGATCAAGGATTCATACTCGGCCACATTATTGGTACAACTGAATTGGAACCTAAAAGAGAAGTAGTATCTTATTTGTGCAGGAGAGATCAACATAACACCAGCCCCCGATCCATTTCTATTCCTTGAGCCATCAAAGTACATACTCCATACTCCATTTATGTCATCATTAGTCCTAACAAGGTTAGGAACTTGAACCTCTTTCTCTATTATGCAATATGTACTAAGGCCCATCTGAAGGGTTTTCGACATAGGCTCAAACTGACATGTATTTGCCCACTCATCTAAGAAGAAATCAGGAATCTCTACTATGGAAGTGACAGGCTTGTTTACTATGTTTTTTTTGTCCACCTCTAGGATAGGGCAATTCATATTGATGAAGTTGGGAGTGTAGGGTTCAGTGTGATGAAGGGCTTGAGGTTCTGCTCTTATTGAAGCATTGGCCCCACATCTGGTCTTAAATGACATGTAAGACCAATCAACATATATGAATCCACCAATTTGAGTAGTGAAGTCTCTTGAAAGATAGATGGCAAAATAGGGCTTAACCTCAACAACAGATATGTCTTGAATCACAGTACAACCAGGGCATGCATGTAGGGTCATTTCCACACTTCTAAGGATGCCTACAGTTTTGACAGTACTCCCATCTAGTTGTAACACATCCCTAACAGTGGGCTCATATTTCATCCCTAAAGCATCAGCAACACACCTAGGCATTACTCAGCTACTAGCCCCCAAATCTATCATGCAATTATGGACTAATTTGCCCCCTATAATCAGAGAAACATAAAATGGAGGAGGTCTAACCTTTTTATTTTCCTCCACATCTCCTGCTGGTTGTACTAGACTAGTGGCACTCTCCATGGTAGATGACTAATCCTTGGGTTCAATCCTCTCCAATTCTTGCTGCAGCATCTTCCTCTGGATTGGTATGGTAGCAACAACATCCCACATGGAAATGTTTACATTGGTCTTCTTCATTTTCTCTACCACACTCAATGGTGCGCTAGGAATTTTGGTAGAAACTTTGGGGGCTGCACTTATAAGAGGTTGAGATGGGGCAACAAAAGGATCACTTGCATCCTCATTTCTTGGACCTTGCTTTTGCTGTTGTAAAGTGTTTGTCTGCTCATTTTCTGTTTGTGTATGAGGTGTAGGACTTGAAGTTGAGGCCTGATTGGGAGAAGGGGGGGCAGCATGTTCCATAGCTCTCTTCTTGCTTCTTGTGTTTATAAGACTTGAATCCTGGTTTACATTACAATGCTCCTCCATTTGGTGATTCATAAAAGAGCAATCACCCTGCCTCTAAACATATGAGGCCTCCTTGGGATGATCTTCCTTGTGTGACTGCTTTACTGTGGACTCCTGGACAGTTAGCGCCAAATAAGATTCTGCTTTCTGACATAGGTAGTAGGTATAAGAATAGTTACATGAGGGACAAAAATCTTGGTCTTGGGCCAAGTTATTTTGAGGGACTAAAGCTCTGTTCTGATTTGACCTTGAAGCAGCAGCATGACTATTTTGCCCATTTTGATCAAAAGAGCTATTCCACTGATTAGGAGGCCTACCACCACTTGGAGCCTGATATTGCAATTGGGGAGGCTTGCCACCTTGGGCCTGCTGCCTTTCTAAGGCCACCACCTTGTTACTCATCTTTTGTATTAGAGAAAAACTATCCTCTAATCTCTTCCCTTGGTCCTTCAACTCCCTCCCCTGCTCTTGTAATTTTTTATCCAGGGTCCTCTCTTTTTTGTCTATGCTCAGCACTAGACCTCGGAGTATTTCCTTGAGTTCATCTATTCCATTTGAGGATGTGGAAGCTTGGGGAACTAGAGTAAGGGCTTGTGACATAGGAGTTGTAGGAAGAGGGCCTATCGTTGGTTGGTGGTTGGGAACATCAGGAAAGAAAGGCATAGGAGGCCTTGGAGCCAACTTTCCACCTTGTATTAGGATATTCTCATCTTTTATAGCTGTCTCATAAGCATTAGGTAATGTATCTCCCCCCATAGTTTGGATTGTAGTGGCAATATCACTGTTAAAAGCTCTAAGGTAATGCAAGAAGGCATTACTAGGGGTAGGTTTCACTATAGTAGGTATTCTATCCCATGTCTTTAGGAATCTATAATTAAAATTAGTCATACATTCATGGGGGGCTCTTTTTATTCTAGTCCGCTGTTCCAGTAGTGACAAATGGTCACTCTTATCCTCAAAATGTTTGCATAATCCTGCTCCTAGTCCATCCCAATCAGTTATGGAACCATGAGCTAAGCCTCTATACCACTGTAATGCTTTTCCTTTTAAAGATGAGGCTAGAAGTCTGACAGCAACATCATCTTCTGTAATAACATGAATATTATAGATATTTGCTACTTCTTGGATATGCTCTAGGGGGGAAATAGAAGTTTCACCAGTAAAATCAGGTATGCTTTTTAGTGCAGCTACTGGTATATCATGTCTTTGGGCTAAAAATAGAGGACTTCCACCATTAAAGGTGGCAAAAGCATGAACTCTTGGCTGTGCCATATATGCAAGTGTTCTATTGATGAGTGTTGATGGCAGTCTAGGCTGAGTTCGGACAGTAGAAGGAGTAGAGATAGATCTTACAGGTATATTAACTATTATTCCACCTCTAACTAGTGATAATGAAGCTCTAGCCCTCCTTCTTCTAGGACTTGAAAGTGAGATTTCTTGATATTGAAAATTACCTCTAGAAGACACCCTTGTTTCAGCCCTGGGCATGAATTTCTGCAACTTTGGCCTGAAACCAGATTTGTTGATATTTAGAGTCACCAAGTACTTGATGAATCAGCCTCTTGAAGGCTTGAATACTGAAGCCAGCACTACTTCTTCAGCATTAATCTCAAAAACTATTTCTTCTTTTGACACTAGTAGACATGAAATCTTCTGGTATGAGTCCCACCGGGCGTGCCAAAAACTGTTGTCACTTAGGTTTGCACCCTTGTCCAAGGCCTATGTGTGAGGACAACCTAGTGAAACATGGAAACAACCTCCAAGCTGTGGGACTTGAACTACGAGGTTGAGTCTCTAGAGAAGGTCAACTTCCTCTTACTATCAGGGCGCACCTATCTATTCTTAGAAGGGAAAGGGAGAAAGAGAGAGTTAAAGCAAATCTACCTAGTCTAATCTAAGGCGGTGATGCACCAAAACAGAGTGTTTAGACTCATTCCTGCCCATATATACACTACAAAACCAGGGTAACATACAAAAGTCATACACATCCAGACTTATATCGATCAATAATCACATATAGATCAGAGGACCAACTGAAAGACACCAGGAAAAGGGGATTTCACTTGTAAATTATCCAATAGGCCAAAGATAGATATAGTATGCAGATCACTGATCTCAACAATACACCAATGGGAGGCAAAATGGTGCTCATGCACACTGATGGCTGAAAGAGATGATACAGGGTATTACATGGCTCAGAGGGAAAGGGATTTTACACTGCAAGTCTACAAGCAGTAGCAAAGAAAATCAGGAAGAGTCCCTCAAGAATAGATCACAAAATTCCGTTTATAGCTCAAGCATAACTAAAGATTTCTGCATTACATTCACTTCTCACCTACTGGCATTAACTCCATACTGAAAATCCAATCGGAGATCTGATTGAATCCTGACTTGCATACCAAGAAATCTCATATCCTTCTGAGAAGGAGCCCGGAGGAGATAGAACGACGCCACAACATTCCCTGACAGGGTAGATGAGCTAACTGAATGGGTGGAGTGTCCTTATATCTTGCATTTATTCCTAGTAGGTCAGAAATGATCGCGAAGATCAGATTGCAAGATAACGTCGATCATCTCTACTTCTTGGTTCATGAATCGACCTAGCCTATCAGTCGACTAGGCTTCTTATATGTCGACTAGGCCATGTGGGCCAATCGTATCTCTTTGTTTTGCCACCTGGAGAGTCCTTCCGCGATTGACCACCTTCATCGGACTGACCGTGCCACCTTTAAATATTATCATGACTGTGACGGTTATAATAACCGCTAACTGCCAGCCGTTATCTAACTGGACCCGCGAGGATGCGTGTCCTCCGAGCGATAACTCGCCATTATAAAATTTGCGCAGTTCCTCTATGGCGAGATAGTGCCGACCCTAAAGTTTTGCAAATCTGATGGTGGAGAACCCACCCCTTAATGCATTGGTCGTATCAAGAAAGTTGGCCCCTCGACATATCTGTGTTCTGACTCGGCACACGTGGTTGTTTCTAATTCACTGTGGACCCTCCTTCCTGCGATTGGGCCCATCCGAATCGGTGCCACAACAGTGATGCATCTGGCGAGACCTGACCCCACCAACACACGTCAATTGGGCACGATGTTGCCATGGTAAAAATCTTGCAACTTTGCCATAACGCGATGGCGCCTACCATCGATCAGCCCTGATCTGACTTCTCGCGACCTTTTGTTTCTATTGATTCACCGGGTCTACGGATACGTGGCATCTATCTGTTGGTTTGTTGGTCATCCAACCCTAACTGCTTCTGGTGGCATGAAATGCAACCCCACCAGGACATGTGGCACACGGGTGCTATGTCGCCATGATAAGAAACTTGTAGCTTCACCATAACGCGATGGTACCTGCCGACGATCAACCCTGATCTGTCAGGGAAGATCTTAAAGCTGACTGTGCTAGCTGTGCTGTTATAAATTATTTCCTGGTTACACGTGGTGGTTCCTTACTGGCCTAGCGAAACACCACCAGGAAAACTTGCGACTTGGCCTCACAAGGGTGACCACGTGTCGACCAGGTGCCATGTCGCTATGGGAAAATCAAGGTTAAATTCCCATAGCACCATAGCGCCCAACCGATGACATGTCCCTATCCATGCGTGGTCCCTTCTGATTCGCTGCCATGGCACCGGGCTCCGCCAACTGGGCAGATGAGGTACATAGTGGGGCCCAATGTTTTGCCTGAAGTTCTCGCTGTTTATCTTCTCCAGCCCTCCAACCTTTATCTGACCGCCGCAACATTTTTTTGGCAACGTGACCTGTCTGCCGTGAATATTTCCACCAGGCGCTATGTCGCTATGGAGATTCTCTGATTAAAACGCGATAGCGACATAGCAAAATTCTAGATCCCACCTTGCGATGTATCGCCAGGGTGCAATGTTGTTGATATAATCCTTGCGCAATTCTGCCATAGAGAGATAGTGCCCTTCGCTAATCTCAGTTGATCTGACGACCAAAAACTCGCGGGTTGTAAGAATATATTATAAGATTTAAAACATTGGTAATTCTAATATCTCCACGGGTATTTGAATATGGGCATATTGAAGGTGGGAAGGGCAATATAAAATGCGAATTTTGGCAGGAAGTGGAAATACAACAATGACCTCAAACCTGACTTATGTGACATGGATCATTGTGATTGGTATATCAATGTCATATATTACTTACAACACCTGGAAGCTCCTCCCCATTTTCCTGAAAATGAAAAGAGGAGTACTAAATTACAAGCCATCAGATACATAATTGTCCAAGGAAGTTTGTGATGGAGAAATTTTGAGGGAGTACTACTGAAGTGTGTTGATCAAGAAAAGGCAAAAGAGGTCTTGAAGGAAATGCATGCTAGAGTGTGCAGAGGACACTATATGGCCAAAAATACTGCACATAAAGTAATGAGGGATGGATTTTAGTGGCCCTCCCTTTTCAAGGATGCCCAGATTATGATTAGGAAATGTGACCCTTGTCAAAGGTTTGTTGGAAAACTAAAGTTCTTAGGCCTAACTCCATTGAAGCCAATGGAGGTTCAAGCACCCTTTCAATAGTGGGGTATGGATTTCATAGGAGAGATTTTCCCCAAGTCTAGCACTAGCTATTCTTTGATTTTAGTGGCTACTGACTACTTTACAAAATGGGTAGAGGCTATCCCCACAAGAAATGTAACAAGTAAAGTTGTCAATAATTTCCTATGAAATAATATTATCTCTAGATTTAGTTTCCCTCATAAAATTGTAATAGACAATGCAATGTGCTTCAAGTCTGAAGAATTCATTAAATTTTGTGATAAATATAGAATAACAAGGTCATCATCTTCTCCTTATCATCCACAAGGGAATGGACAAGATAAATCCACAAATAAGAGCATGTTGAAGGTTATTAAGAGAACCTTGTATGATAACAAAAAGGCATGGGATTCCAAGATACAGTTAGCAATATGGGTTGATAGGGTAACTACGAAGAAAGCCATTGGTATAGCTCCATTTGATATGGTGTATGGAATTCAGGCACCAATGCCTCAGAACAACTTGGTAGGACTTTACAACTATATTCAGTTGTATGATGAAGATACTATAGATGAAATGCAAGAAAGGATGGATGAATTGGTAGGACTAATAGAAAGCAGAAGAGAAGCATCTCTTAAGAACCAAAAGTTGCAACTGCAAGTTAAGACAATCTATGATAGAAGAACGATAAGCAGAAAGTTTGAAGATGGAGATCTAGTCTTAATGTGGAATGCCAAAATTGAAGATAAAGGGAAACATGGAAAATTTGATCCTATCTGGTTAGGCCCTTATTTGATTGAAACTACTTGGGTTGAGGATTCTTATGTACTCAAAGATTTTTCAAACAATATTCTTGAATTGCCAGTTCATGGACAATTCTTGAAGAGGTATTTTTCTTGAAAAAATACTTATTAGTTCCATGAGCAGTAGTTTAGGGTTTTCTTGTATATATTTGTAAATCCTTTTGTCTGTGTGTAGTCCTTGTGCATAGTTTTCCTATGTGTGTTGTTCCCTTGGTAAGTGGTTGATCTATTAGGAGCTTGTGTGTGGTCTACTTCTCCCAGAAATTCTAAGCCCTCACTTGAATCCAAAGCATTCAATGTCCCCAGATAGAGCCACTGTTGGTCTAAATTTTTGCATAAACAAATTCCTTTGTCCAAGGTATAGAAGAATTTAGATTGGGATCCACTTATTGTGAATATAGTTTCTAGCCAAGTCATATTTTGTAGGTCTTTGAAGCAATTTTTTGTTGAAACCCTAGGTCTTGTTTTCTTTTAAATTCTTTGGGCGTGAAACTAAAAATATGCGAAGATTCCCATCCTTTTCAAACTTTTTGCACCCTGAGTCATATCTTTTCTTTTGTGTTTTTGACCGCTTGATCCCTAAAAGATCTATGGCAATCGCCATCTTGCTATGAAAAGATACAAGTATTTTACCCTTAGCGATATAGTGACCACCGCTAAGTTGAAAAGTGGTACTGTCAAGTGGAAATATAGTGACCAAAGATTGTATTGTTCCAAAGATATTTCATCACGTTTATAAAAGACATGTTAGAACCTGAAAAGGAATTACAACATTGAGGTAGAAAAGGTGTCAATAGAAATCTTAGCTTTTTTTATTAGTCGCTTTGTCACTATCAAAGAAATTGGGTGCTTTTCCATTAGTGACATGACGCCTTCACCAAAAATAATGGCCGACAGTCACTTTTAAATTTTTTGATGATTGTAAGTTTTTTCAAGTTGTGTGGTACATGTGTTATTTTATTATGTGTCAAATGCATTAAGGAGGGTAGTTATGACTTCACTCACCTTTATCTTTTCAACCCTAAATTTTGATGAGTCACCAAAAATTTCTATGTCTCTATCGAAGAATTGGTGTCTCTCACCATTAGCGACATAGCACCTAGACGAAAAGTAGTACTATGAAAACTTTTCAAAGTAATTGGGTCCAAGAAAGTACTCCATCAGATATCAATTATAAAGCTTTGGAACATGTTGGCATCTAAAGGGCTACACATATACACCAGGAAAAGAAAAGACACTGGGATTTGCTATGTTGCTATCAAGAACTTGTTCTTCTCATCGTTAGTGATATAGCACCTAGTCAGGAAATAAAAAAATGTGGGCCCCAAGTAGCATGGTTATATAGCTAGGTCTTTAAAATTTTGAATCCAAATGCCAGTGGGGCAGGATTTCATCACGTCATCAATGATTGGACCCACACCCTAATTCATAAAACCTACGAAAGACTCTGATCGTCAGATCTATATCAGATCCATGATCATCGTTATCTTTCTATGGTGACTCGCACGAAGGTTAAAAATAGTGACATGCTAATAAGGGGCCCACCATATTTCTTTTGAGCAATGCATCAAATATCTCCCACACGATCAATGTAGAATCAATGACAGTCATTATATCGCTATGGCAAGGTGCTAACTTTTTTTGTATAGTGAGATAGCAACTCAATGACACATGTCCTCAGAGTTCTATGGGTCCAGTTCAAAGGTGCCAACAATGAAGTAAAGGTACACATGGAAAATTTTTATTGGGTTGACTGCAAACTTGTCAAGAGGAACATGAGTCATCTTTGCTTTCATCCCTGGATCATAGGATTTTTCGTAAATCCATAGTGTAAATTTGAATATAGAAGGTGATGCCACCTTGTGCATTTATGAGAGATGAAAGCTTTTCATATAAAGAAAAAAAGAGTATAACACAGAAGATTTTCTTAATTCCACCTTACTCGAACAAAGATTTAGAGCATTTCTAAGCAGAAATAGTTGTTGAAAAGATCGTGTTGGATTTGATAAGATTGTGAAGCAGTTTGTTCGCAGAAAGATTGCAGTAACACTGAGAAGAACTAGAGAAAAATTCAAAGTAAGTAATTGCATTATAATCCTCATGTTGTTTCAATTCCTTTGAAAGTTAATTAAAATGGCTCCAAAATAAAAATTGTTTTCTGGTCAAGAGAACTATTTGGATAGGAATGCCCATGATGATTTGCTTGAACTGCTCCCTTCTTCCACCATTGAAACTGTAGAAGTTAAGAGGCTAACTTCATTAAACCCTAGGCTAAGAATAGTAGATGGGATGTATGACAAAGGAAACTGGGTTAGGTATGCAACAACTTCATAGACTGGTCTTGTTATATTCAGAAAATGGTTTTTAGAGAGGAACGTTTTTACCCCACATGCCAACATCTGGAATTTTGGTATAGGGAAATTGGTGGTTCCTAGTTTTTTCATGGATTATGATCTTTTGGAAGCTACAGCTAAGAATTATGACCAAGCCCTTAGCGTAGTGAGGAGAGCTAATGGTGAAATCTTGATTACAATCAGCGCAAAGGCGATTAGGGAGGTTTTTAGTTTAGGGCCTATCATTGATTATCATGTGCCCATTGATTTGAAAGGATTAGAAAATGAGTATATGTCTGAGAGAGATGTAGTTAGGCAAGGAGCACTTAGGGCACACATACATAGAATTGAAACACTACCAACAAGAATAGCATCCTCTAGGGAGCCTTTCAAAAGGGCATACTTCAATTCTAGGGCTATAGAAATATATAGGTCCTTATATAAAGTTTTGCAGAGAGATGAAGAAGATTTCATGCCTATGGATTTTATGTATATGATTACTCAGATTTTCTCTTTTGGTGTTGATATAATTTTCAATTTTGCTTCCTACTTAGCTGAGGAGATTCACATTGGACTGATTGGAATTGCTAAGGGTAAGGTGGAACAAACTTTTGGCCATTATTCTTTGTTAATGCACATGTTTTTATTCAAGGGAGTAACATATTTTAGTAAATAAATAGAATTAGATAGAGAAGAGAGTGGGGAAGCACTACCAGTTCAATTACGGAGTGTAGATATGACTTGGGATACAAAGAATGCCAATTTTGTCAGGTTTGATAGGTATTTCGCATCAAAGCTGAGATGCCTCCTATTAAGGGATAATCCAAGAATCCCCAAAGCATTAATGAATCTCATTAGGCCTATGGACAATCCAAGTGGTTTGAAAGTTTCACATAATTGGGGAGATATCATTCCATATTTTGTTTCTAGTGTATTTAGAATATATGGTTTTAAAGGAAGCCCTCATGTACTACCCTACCAAGTGCCTTTGAAGTTAGGAGTTGCTGAGATATTGTGGTAGCTAGGAGGAGTGGAGGAAACCCTTCTATTGAAAAGACAAAAGGGGTCAACTTTTTCTACTTGCACAGTGGCTCATCATTTTGTAATCACAAAAGGAGGTTGGATTTTTCTACACAAGATTTTGGATCCTTATAAGATTGCCACTTCCCATCCTCATTTTTTTGATTCTGAAGGATTTTATCATTTGGCTTTGAGGCACAGAATTAAGCTTGGTAAAATTGAGCATGAATTTTATTTTCCTAAACACTTAATAAGGAATGAGTACTCCTTGCAGGAGCAAGAGACTAGGAAAGGAAAGTGGAGAGTCTTTTCTAAAATTTTGGATTTCATTCATTGTTTTGATCTAGATTATAGTCCTTTGGATGATGGAGTTACAAATGTAGATAAGATGAGAAAAATTATGAATAATTTTCTTGAAATAATAGAGGCAATGAGTGAGAAGAAGCAATTCTTTATTAGGAACTACCCGGATAAGGCCACGAAAGTAATGGGAAGATTGGGTTTTACTCCCAATATAAGGGCAGGTTAGTTAATTGTCCAGAAAAGGCTAGGATATACTATTTTTCAAAATAAAAGGAATACAATGGAAAAAGGCAAACAAATAATTGAGTCCACTAGTAGGGTTTTCGAAGAGAGGCCTGCTGAGCCCTCCCCTATGAGGAGAAAAATAATAAGAGAGGAGGATCCTCATGTTGAGGAGTATTCACCTTCACAGACCCCTTTGAGAACCAGGGAGGAGCAGCTCACTATTGAGAAAATTGAACAAATTGGATCACAAGGGGGAGTTTTTGATACTCAAGCAAAGATTGATGAAGGGAACCCCCAGGAACCTCCTATGCCAAGCCTCGAGCTGACTGTAGCTAATTTTAAGGGAAGGCAATTGGACCCTATTTTGGAACAAGACAACCAGCAATTTTTGTTAGATGACAGTTTTGTAAGGTCTAGGGCTTTCCATCAATTTGCTTGGAGGGCAAACATCCACAATTTTGAGAAAATATGTAAGAACATGAAAATAGAGCATCTAGAAATGGATGAATCCTCCATCCAAAACCAAATAAAGGAGCAAATGATGCAAGAGTTCCAGAAAATTACCCCTAAGGAGGGAAGGAAAATGGTAAAAACTTCTAACATACTATTGTTGCCTAATTGGTATACTGCAGATGCATTGATTTTCAACTCTGTTTCTAATAGATTGGAGTTACAAGACCCAAATCAAAAGGAATTTGCAGGGACTACTTTTAGTGATGACCAAGCTGCTCTTGTTATGTTGTCATTAAGAAGAGGATCTAGGATTGTATCAGCACAGCCTGATGGTTCAGGACTAATAACGAGTATTATTGTGAGGAAAGTTGTTGATACCTAACACGTACAGGCAGCCCACATGAATGTGGATTACTCTCAATTTGCCTTGGTTACTTCTAAAAGGGAGGAAAAGAAAATGTTTGAATTAAAAAGTAAATATGATTTAGTTGTGGATGCCTACAATAAAGAGGTAAAAGGGAGAGTTGAACTTGAAAACAAGCTATTGGGAAAATTCACCAGGCCTAAAATAGCATACCCTCACCCCCTTGCTAAACCTTTCAAATCTACCCCCCTCATTGAAATACTAGACACACCCCAAGGGCCACAGTATTACACTATTGAGGATTTTGAAGAAGAAAAGAGTAAACTATGGGCCTTACATTTAGAGCTAGAATCTAAATATGAAGATAAACTAAGATCAGCTCTTACATATCTAGGAGACAAGGTTGAATGGCCACTAATCCATGATCAATTGGCCAAGATGATTAACATCTGGGATGAGTTAAAAGTAGATGATTAGGCTCTAAACCCTATTTTGAACAAGTGGGTGAGAAGGGAAAAAGCAATAACCTTCTTGTGTCTATCTGTTATAAATAATTCTCATGATCAAATTGAAAAAACTTTTGACAATGTTTCTGATCTTACTGATTTTGACAATAAACAGATACATTTACAAAAGATAATAATAGGCTACTTAGACAAATACAAGAGCCAAAAGTTTAGTCTATTTTCTCATGCCTTAGATAAGAAAAATATTTTGAAAAGAAAAGAGGAGTGGGCAAAGGAACTTGATGATTTATTCTGTTTAAGAATGAATCAAGTTATAAATGAAATAGGGCATGCATGGTGGGCTACCACAATAGAAGAAATGGTGAAAGCTCAAATATTCTTTAATTCTTTAAAATAGGAATACATTGAGATTAATAATGAGGCTGATTATATAATAAAAAAATAGAAGGATATTTTGCAATTCAAGTGGCCAAATGACACATTATTAGACAAGTGGATGGAAGAAGTGGCTCCTGATGATCAGTGTGATAAAGATGAAACTGATAGTGATGAGGTAGAGGGTGAGGAAATTCAAATCATTAGCTCCATCACTACTCAGACCCAATTAGAGGAAAAAGAGAAGAATAATCTATCATTTTCAATTGCAGACCTGAGACTACAAGATGTTGATACAATTAAAGAAGGGGAAAAGGTAGAAGTTGTCCCTACCATGTAGAGTGAAGGTGGTGGAAGCCTACAGGTGGAGGTTAATGTGCCCTCTTCAGAACAAGCTTCATCGTTGGATAATTTAGCAGTTACATATGAAGATAAATCAGATCAATAGCCAACTTAGCAACATTAGAACATGTAACAGAAGCTGACCCACTGAAAGGAATGATTTGATTTGGATATCTTCTATTACCCACATTTTTTTTCATTTTTTAATGTGTGTATGTAAATATTCATTGTAAAAGACACCTCTCAGTTTCTCTTAGCCTAAAGCTTGTTGCATTTCACACTATATAAGTGAAATTCCACATCAAGAGAAAATGTTTGAATTCTATTTTTCTAAGTGATATACTTAGTCTTTTTTTGGTCCATTGTCTTGAACAAATTGGTGGTGTATTTTCTCTGTCAGATCTTGAGAATACATTAATATAGAATGAGTTGTGTTTCTTCTGAAGATCATTTTGAGTCTATTGTAAATTGAATACAATTTTCAAGGAAAATAAATACAAATTATGAACTGTCCCCATATCAGTTCTTTTTGAACTTTGTCTCCTTTTGATTACTTGGTTCTCTTGATGTTGTATAGATAAAGGCCTGTGCAATTGAATGCAATCTAGTTAGGTTGTATATCTATTTATCACTACTATTAATTCAATGGATTAAGTAAAAGCTCTAATGAATATGATAAGATTACCTTAGTAGGGGAAAGGATTTTGAATGATGAATTCTGATAAGAATTGTTGATTAAATTTTTTGTAAGGCAACAAATTAGATCTAGGAATTATCTGTAGACTCTGAACCCTAATGGATTAGGCACTGATCAAAATTTGATCCAGCTGTAAGAGAAATGTGTCACAAATGGTTTTCAAAAAATGCAGAATTAAATCAATTTTACTTTATTTCCTGTAGATCTTAAAAGTTGGCCAGTACTTGTCTGCATGGAATATTTTAGCTCCAGTTAGCCACTATTGCTGAGAACACCTGCAGATCTATAGAAGAATTTTTGGCCAAATCTGTTATATGGGATGTTTTTATTAAGTTATCAAGAATTGTGTATGAATTTGAGGATTTGAAATAAGAATAAGAATGAAACTAAAAATAATCCTCATACAGTTTTCACAATCTTAAATCATGCCTAGGTATACCCACCCTGGTTTTGCAGAGCTTGAAGAGTAGAAAACTACCCTTGGTTTTGTTGAAGTTGGGCCCAAATGCTTTGCACATGCAATTGTTAATAAGAATTGGCTAGTCTTTAGATTGTGTGAGTACTATCATCTTGGTATTAAGCATTTTGTTGCTTAGTAGCTTTAAAACACCAACACATTGTATGCTTGTAAATCCTTTAACAAGGTGGATCTCATAGTCCTTAGTGCTCCTAATAGGTAATATCACTAGAAGTGGTCAATTTTAAGCCGTAATAGGAAAACTTTATATTGCAATACCAAAGCTTGTGGGTATTATCCCCACCTAAATTTTACTTTCTAATTGGAAGGATTCTAGGTCACCATATCTTGTGTCAAAGTTTTATGAATATTTTATTGCTTTCATTCTTTCATGCATGTAATTAGATTAGAATAATATATGGAGGATTGATTCATGAAGTAAGTTAAATTTTTATTGGCACTTGATTCACCCCTCCCCTCTCAATAACCTAACCTAGCTTATATTTCCAACAGTTGGTATTAGAGCTATTAGTTCCCACATCAAAAGTTTAACATATTGAAATAAGATAAGAGGAAATGGAGGTATACAAGCTAGAAAAGGATATTGAGAATGAAAATATGAATCCTAAATTAGCTATTGGAAAACTCAAAAAAGAAAAGGATAAAATATCTCAGTCATTACAAAAAAGGAAAGATATTGTAGCACAAATGGATGTCAATCTCAACATTGAAGAAAGAATTGAAGGCTTATGCCTAGAAAGAAATTTAGATAAAGTAGATGTAGCAATCAAAGAGATACTTGAGAAGAATTAAAATCTTTAACAAGAAGTCAAAAATTTGAAAAGAGAGAAATAAATCTAGTCAATCAAATTATG
>CM053787.1:16110000-16157500 GCA_028749045.1 Cupressus sempervirens | reverse complement strand
GAACATAAGGAGGGGGTTTGAGAACCTTCAGATGAAGGAAAATGAATCAGTTGCAAACTTTAGTTCAAGGACCTCCAACGTGATTAACCAATTGAAGACAAATGGAGAAGACTATCAAGTGCAGAAGATAGTGGAAAAGATATTGAGGAGTTTACCTCATAAATATGACAATCTGGTCATGACCATAGAAGAGGCAAATAACCTCATTGTTTTGACAATGGATGAGTTGATGGGTACACTTCAAACCCATGAGCATAGGATCAATAGATCTACTTCTTCATCTTCCCAAGAGGAAGAATTCAAGGCTCAGTCAAATCCAAGAGGAAGGGGGAGAGGAAGAAATGGCTCAGGCAGGAATTGCAAAGGCAGAGGCCAAGGTAATGGAGGACAAAGGAATGTTGCAATAGAAAGCACAGGAAGAGCAGATGGAGCGAGTAGCTCTCAAAATACCTCAAGAGGAGGTAAGAAAAAATACAACTCAAATAAGAGTAATGTAGAATGCTACTACTATCATAAATATGGGCATTATGCAAGTACTAGAAGAAGCAAAGAGATCAGTTAGGACAAGCAAATGTGGCTGATGTGAACATGGGAAGTGGACCCAATGCTGCTACCTTCATCATGTGTAATGTTGGTGAAGAAGGAAGCCCTAAGGTTTGGTACCTCGATAGTGGATGTAGAAACCACATGAGTGGTAATGAAACCTTGTTTTCATTCATTGACAAGAGTTTTAAATTAGAAATTAAGATGGGTAACAATGGAACCCTACCAGTAGTGGGCAAAGGATCAATTATGGTCTGCACCAAGAAAGGTGAGAAGAAGGAAATACAAAATGTGTATTTTGCCCTTGGTATGAAGGACAATTTTATGAGCATTGGTTACCTCATTCAAAATGGATACAAAGTGCTGATGGAAAATGACAGGTGTGTCATCCATGAAAAGGATGGGAGCAAGAACTTACTTGCAGCAGTTCAAATGACAAAGAATAGAATGTTTCTCTTGAGGATAGAGACATGTTTCTCATCTCAAGTTTGTGCTGCACCTCACACACAATCAGCTCTAAGTAGTGTCATTGAAGAACCTTCACGATTGCCACATCTCAGGTATGGTCATCTTGGCTATGCTAGTTTAAATTTATTGTCAAATAAAAGAATGGTAGATGGTTTGCTACGTGTAGAAAATTCTTGTGACAAGTGTGAGGCTTGTATTTTGGGTAAGCAACATAGGCTTCCCTTTAATTCTGGAAATTATAGGAGGGCTAGATATCCATTAGAATTAGTGCATACTGACCTAGTTGGTCCTATGCAAGTTACTTCAATTGGGGGGAGTACTCATTTCATGACATTCATTGATGATTTCAGTTGTAGGACATGGGTGTATTTTTTAAAGAATAAATCTGAAGCATTTGATAAATTTGTAGAATTTAAAGCCTAGGCTAAAAGAGAATGTGGACATTATATCAAGGTCCTAAGATCAGATAGAGGAGGGGAGTATACCTCCAATTCTTTTGTAAACTTTTGCAGGAAACATGGCATAAAGAAAGAGCTCACAGCTAGCTACACACCACAGTAGAATGGAGTGGCTGAAAGAAAGAATAGGACCATTGTTGAAATGGCAAACACCATGATGAAGGAGAAAAGTCTCTCGATTGAATTTTGGGGAGAAGCTATGGCAATAGTAGTTTACCTAATTAATAGGTGTCCTACAAAGGTAGTCCATGACAAAATTCCAATGGAAGCATGGTCACGAGGAAGATTGACAGTTGAACACCTAAGGGTGTTTGGATGTGTTGCATATGCACATGTACCTAAAGAAAAAAGGCAGAAATTGGATGACAAAGGTGTGAAGTGCATCTTCACAGGGTACAACTCAGAATCAAAGACATACAGATTGTATGACCCATTGAACAACAAGATGGCTCTCTCAAGAGATGTAGAATTTCTTGAAAATCAGTCTTGATATGGTTCAATTAATTAGTCACCAAGCACTTCTAGTAAAGTGTGAATTATGAGTGAAGAAGATGCTGATGAATAGAAAGGAGTAAGTAAAAGAAAAGGCAAGCAAGTTTAGATAGTGTCGAGCTCCTCTAGGCATGACCAAGTGTCAGTGCCGAGTACCAGAGAAGACCAAGCTAGTTGGCAATGCAATAGTAGTGGAGATTCTGATCCACACTCTCCTCCCTGTTACCAAGAAAGACCAAGAGTCTTAGGGAGATATACCAAGATGAAAGGTATGAAGATTATGATGAGAGTGTTAATTTTGCATTATTTTCTCATAGTGATCCAATATATTTTGAAGAAGCAATCAAAGAGAAGAAATGGTGTAAGGCCATGGATGAGGAAATAGATGCTATAGAAAGAAATGAGACATGGGAGCTAACTAAATTGCCTCTCAAGAAGCAAGTGATTGGAGTGAAATGGGTCTATAAGACCAAATGCAATGCTAAAGGCAAGATTGATAGGCATAAGGCAAGGCTGGTAGTCAAGGGCTACAAAAAATAGTATGGAAGAGATTATGACAAAACATATGCCCTAGTATGGAAGAGATTATGTCATAGCAATCGCGGCTTAGCACAAGTGGAATGTATTTCAAATGGATGTGAAGTCCACCTTCCTTAATGGTGTATTGAAAGAAGAAGTGTATGTGGAGCAGCCACCTGGTTATGAAGTTGTAGGTGAAGAGAATAAA
Organism: Cupressus sempervirens; assembly: GCA_028749045.1. Classification (NCBI taxonomy): domain Eukaryota; kingdom Viridiplantae; phylum Streptophyta; class Pinopsida; order Cupressales; family Cupressaceae; genus Cupressus; species Cupressus sempervirens. The sequence goes on along the minus strand of CM053787.1, from coordinate 16,154,812 downwards.
TTATATAGATTGAAGGGAGCTCTTTATGGGCTCAAGCAAGATCCAAGGGCATAGTACAGTAGGATTGATTCATATTTGATGAGCAACGGCTTTAGCAAAAGAAATGGTGAGCCCACTCTTTACATCAAGGCAACAGATGGTAATGTATTGATTGTTGTCTTGTATGTAGATGACTTAATCTTTACTAGAAATGACAAGGATCTAATTGGTGAGTTTAAAGAGGCCATGAAAAGTGAATTTGAAATGATAGACCTAGGTCTCTTGAAATACTTTCTAGGCATAGAATAAAACAAATGCATGATGGCATATTCATCTCTCAAGAAAAGTATGCATGGTAGATCTTGGAGAGATTTAAAATGCACAACATTAAGGCAGCCCCCACACCAACATCAGTAGGTCTATAGTTGAGCAAAGAAGACATCAACAAGAGAGTGGATCCAACATTATACAAGTGTATGGTTGGAAGTTTAATGTATTTGACTGCAACTTGGCCAGACCTAATGCATGCAATAAGTCTGATTTCTAGATTTATGGAAACACCAAAGGATTTCCATTGGCAAGTGGGAAAGAGGATCCTAAGGTATGTGAAAGGTACCAAGGGATTTGGGATTTTATATACTGCAAATGATGATTTCAAGTTGTTGCTCAATCTACAATAGAGGCTGAATACATTGTAGCAAATGCAGCAGCATGTCAAGCAATTTGGCTAAGGAGGATCTTGACATATTTAAATGAAAGGCAGGAGCATGGAACCACAATTTATTGTGACAACATCTCATCAATTGCATTGTCCAAGAATCTAGTCTTCCATGGGAGAAGCAAACACATAGAAATCAGATATCACTTCATCAGAGAGTTGGTGGAGAATGGGGATATCAAGATGAATTTTTGCAAGTCTAAGCAGCAGCTAGCAGACATTTTGACAAAGCCATTAGGCATTGGATCTTTTGTACACCTAAGAGAGTGTCTTGGTGTAGTTGATTTGGATCAGCTATGATCCTTATTTTTTTGGTTCAGGACAAAGGGGGAGTGTTGGAATATTTTATGCAGCATTGACATTTGCCCCTAGAGCCAAACGCTCACCTACCCCTTGATGTCTACAACAGACATAAAAATTAATATGGGTAGGTGAAGTTTTTTAAATTCTGAAAAGAGAGGGAAAATGGAATGTTTATTCATTCATTCATTTAGTCAGATTATTTAGTAGAGTTCAAGCAAATCAAGCAGATCAAAGAGAAGTTGCAGAGCTGAGCAGAGAATGAAGAAGGAAAGAAGTGTGTGCCTGCAGTTGCAAGTGCTTCCCCTATTCACTCTGTAAGTTTTTCATTTTTAGATTCATCCTGTTGAAGCAGTGATTTCTCTAGGCACCATTGTATGCAACCATTAGAGCTGCAAGTTTAAAAGTTTATTGAAGTTTGAAGTATTATCAGTTTAGGGTTATTTTAAGGTTTTTTGGTTGAAGCCGAATGCTCCCAGATTTTGTAATAGTTTAAATCTCAGTTGAATAGAAAAGAAAGTAGGCATACTTGAATCTATTACTCTTCCTCTTCTATTCATTTCATTTGAGAAACTTGGTTGAAAGGTTAAATCCCGGCTCTCTGGTTTTAATTGTGAAAGAATTCACGTTAGATTGTTTCTAAGTTATAAATTTTATTAGTTGGAGCCAACCTTACTCAGCATCCATTATCTTCTTTGAGTTCTGAGCTAACTCAGCATCTACTACATTTTCCTTTGTGTGTTGAGCTCACTCAGCACCTGTTGCCATCACTCGGCACCCTCAAGTGCTGAGCAACCTATCACTCAGCATCATCAAGTGCCGAGCAAAACTGGCACTCGACACCTTCATGTGCCGAGTAAAGTTTTTGAGTTAGGTTTGTGAGTATTAAATTAATTTTTAATATATTTCTCACACATTTGACCCTTCATAAAGGGAACACAAACTTCCAAATATGAAACATCATACTATTCCAAAAGATAATCACAACCTTTATTAACTAATTTTTCTACAATGTTGTTTGGTCTTAAAATAATCACACCCTTCTATAATATCCAGTGCCTTTGTATTGCTCTTATCGATGACAAATTTTTTCTCATACATAGCTTTTTCAATATAACGATGGATTTGTCTTGACTAAACCGACGACACCTATATCTTCCTTTCATCGTGATTCATGTGTCGACTCAGATCCCTATTGTCACTGACCTGGATATTATAATCATCACTACCTTCAATCAATCTGATCATTGTGTGACTTTACCATTGTAGTGTTTATTATTTAAAACCCAATGACTCTTCTTCAAAACGGCTATGATATGAGTTGAACTTGGCTTTTCTAATTGTTCAATAAACTTTGCTCTTGCATGGCCATGATATGATTTATTCTTTTCGAGGAACCATGTGAGAAACTACCTATGGAAGAGACCAAGAGTTAACTTAGAAATCCACACTAGAAGCCAACTTAGAAGACCAAGAGTTTACAATTTAGAAATTAGAATTCCATATTAGATGTCCATTAGGGTTTGGGCTTTAACAAATTAAGCTCAATCCCTTGGAGTAGAGACTTTACTGTTAAGAAACAACAAAACAAAATATACCAAACCTCTAGACTTTTAACAATACCATCCAATATCCATTATTCTAAAACGTAAGCTTTTCATGTGTTTGGAAAAGCTTTATGTTGGTGTATGTCATGTGTGCTAATGTTTTTCAAAATTGCTCATATAAGAATGGGTTAGTATGATAAAATAAAATGTAGCACTCTTGTTTAATGTGAAAAGAGATGTAAATCTTAATTCAAGTACATAAGATGAAAGCAAAGTTGCAAAATAATGGCCTAGCTAGGGATCTTAACATGTACACAGTTCATGTGCCAAAGTGGTGATTGCTCATATTTTGCACTAGTTTCAACTCTCAGTGCCAAAGAGTGTATGTGATAGACTGATTTTTGCTTTGTTCGAGCATTCTTTCACGTTAAGATATTCAATTACTATTTTTATATTCAAAGGATCTTTGTGATCTATGTTTATTGCTCTTAACATTCAGGAGCTTAACCCAGATGCAGCTGGAAGAGAGAATTGTTGGTGGGGACATGGCTGTAGAACTCAACACCATAGCGTGCATCATGCTCAAAAACTAAATCATGTTTGTGAGCAAACTCAAAGGTCTCAACCATAGCAAATTTAGTATACGGGAAAATGGGCTATTTCAATGTTTACTTAAATTTTGTAATTTGCAATATTCCCTGAACATTTATAATTTATATTATGGTGAAGAGAGTTTATATTCATCAGATATGTTGGCATCTTTATCAGTCACTGCTTATGGTATTCCTTGTATCAAAGCTATATGAATTATGTACATGGTGCAGTGTCAGGTATATTTTGGTGTACAATAATGTCAAAATCTTAATAGTTACTTTCGTGTACAAAAAGGTTCAAAAGCTAGATCATGATTGTGAGAAAACTTGAAGGGCACATAGATTATGTATTTGGAATATATTTATTAATTTATAATATTCCCAAATGTTCATGATTTCTATTTTGTTTAAGAGAGTTTTCGTTCATGATATACATTGACATCTTTATCAATTGTTGCTTTTGGAATTCCTTGTATCAAAGGTAAATTAAATTATGCGCATGTTCCAGTGCCATGCTTATTTTTGTCTATAAGAATGTAAATTTATTAACAAGATAATATTTCTATATATAAAGTTCTCGTAGGCTAGGTTTTTATATATGTTTTTATTGTGGAATTTAAATTGTGTGAATTTTCAGTTTTTTAGGTAATTTTAATAACCATTTAGTATATTTATGTCAATTTTTCTTTATTTCTATTGCTAATTTGAGTACAATAAAACTTATTTTACATTCAGGGATTTAAAATTATTTATTAGTATAAGAAAACAATAAATACTATTAATTGTTTTGAACTTTCATCTTTTAACTCTTTTTCAATTGGTCAAACTTTTCAACATGTAATGGTTCATATTATACTTTATTGTATAAATCAATAAATAACATTGTAATATTATTTGAAGGAAAAAGAATAAAGTGTTATTTACACAAAATTTAGGTTAATTCAACTAATTATTTTTAACACATTTTCCCTAGATTCTATTGAGGATACTAGGTAAATCGATTTATAAATATTTGAAAAATTAAAATGGCATTACTAATTCTCAATCAAACGAAGGATCATGAATGGTAGATATGCAAATAATTAATTTACTATAGCATAAAAAGTAATGCTCTTGATGTGTTGTGAAATCATCTTAATAGATATAAAAAATTATATGGATCAATCCCAAGTGGCCCAGGTTTGATATTGTAAGATAGGCTTGACCTTTGATGTGCATATTTTATTAGGCAGGTAACAAACATTTGAAATTTCATTTATTGTAACTTTTGATATATATGAATTTGAAAGATTTAACGTACCAAAAAATATCATTAGCGAAGTTTCAAATTTGCAACGGTAATGTTCATCTAGGTTAGCAACCCTTTTTATTGTAGTACCAAGTAAGAGACAATGATTTGTTAAGATTGAGTCTTTTTAAATTGGGAATGCTTATGTTTGGAATAATGTGTTTCAGTATTTTGTTTTGATTAAGTAAAAACAAGTTTTGAAAGGAACTGAAATCTTGTACAAAAAAACTAAAGATATGACAATAAAAGGCCCAAATACAACAGTGAGAATCACCAAACAAAGATAGGAAATGACCAACAAATTCCCGCCACAACTGACATCAATCCTCAACAAGGGAGCTGAAGATTTATATTTAGATGTAGAACCTCCCTTGTAGAGCCGCAAATTCATATCTAAATGTGGGATGAAGAACCTAGATTTCTTTCCTCTTACCACTATCCATCCATCCTCTAGCCTAGCCACATGGTTATGCTAATTCCCTAAAGAAACAAGGGAATCCATAAGGTAGACCAGAGATGAAGAATCATCCAACAAAACACTCTCCCTAGGAGAGGCCAATTTGGGCAAACCCAAATCCAAAACTATTGATATTGTAGGTCTAGAGATGACAACAAGTCTTGAGATAGCAGACTGAGAAGGGTCAAGAAGTGGAACAACAAGACCAATAGTCTGTTAAGAAAGAGCCTATGCCAAAATAGGTTGATCCAAAACATCAGGAGTGGTATCCCCTGAGCCATATAAGGCAAGAGACTCCTCAACATCATGGCCTTGAATAGAGGAGGATTTAGTAACAATGTAATGCTCATCAAAAGCACATGTCCACCAAGTAGGCATACACTTTGATCTTGCCTTGTTAGAAGAACAATGAGCCACCACATGACCAATCATATGGAATTTCTTGCAACAAAAAGGAAGACCCTCATAATCTAGAACCTAAGTCTAGACACCCTACCGATAACCTAGGTAATTCTTCTCAAGGAGACCCTTAGAGACATCCATCTCAACCAAGATGTGCACAACCATCAAATGCATAACATCAGAGGTCGCCCAATCCACAATAAGAAAATCTTGAAGAGCCCCCCAAATAGTTTCCAAAAAAAAATCTAACTATAGATGCAAGGGGAGATTTAGAAGCCTAACCCAAACATGGATCTTATTAAAAGATTTTGTAAGTGGGTCAAAATTTGTATGTCAAAGTATGGCCATTAGGGGGAAATGATCCTCCCATGAGAAGCTATAATCATACAAGATAGTCCTCCTATCTTCAACATTTTCAAAGTTGACAACAAAAAATCCCTTAGCAACAGGGTAAATCTAAATATCTGCAGATAAAATTGGTCTCCACATCCTAGAAATCCAATAATGAAGGGTGGGAAGGGAAGGATGAAAACCCCTAAATCAAAAAATAGTAGCATGAGAAGAGAAAACCTCTTCCATATTGAGAATATCATCAACTATAGTAGAGTCTAACAAAATCCGAAGAGGTTTAGTCACACAAATAGGGGTAGCCTTACATTTCTATGATGTTCCAGAAGATCAACCCGTAAAAGGAGCAACCCTATGAAGATTTTCCTCAAAAGTAGCAACATCCACACAAGATGTAGGACCAGCACCTCCTGGCCCTAGACATAATAGCACCAGTAGAAGTCATTGCACCAAAAGAAGAAAAGGGAGATGTAGCAACACCCATACCCTCCCCAACTGACGTTGCAACATAAACCCTAGTGGCAGGAGAAATAGTTTGTCCAAATTGAAAATGCCCATGGGCAGGAATGCATGTGGGAGCCTTCTCCATCATAAATTCTTGGCTTACAAAGAATGTTTCAATATTTTGTTAGGAAAAAACTATATATGTCTTCCAATTGAGTAACAACTATGCATGCCTCCTAATTTAGTGAGGTTTGGAATAAAGGTGGATGTGTGATCACTTAACTAATATGGTTTGATATTAATAAGGAGAAGCTTACTTAGATATAGCTTTGGCCTTTCGGATGAAATCTCTAGATGTGTCTACTATTGGCTTGGTCTCTTGGAAACAAAAAGAATAGCCCATGGTGTGAATCATTATTAATATTAGCAAGGCATTCAAAATCACCCACATTAACAAGATGTAAGATCTCTCTACTCTATGTTCAATAGGAATTCCTTAGAAGCAAAATTTGTATAGCAAGTGTATTAGCTATTCATTCTATTATAATTTAGAGCCTTTTTGTTTTAAAAAAAATAAAAAAATTTGAAAGAATATCTTTGTTAAATTTCTTGGATTCATGTAGCTCATGACAGTATATTCTATTTGAGATGTGAGAAAGTTTACATTAAGTAGAGTTACTAAAAATGATAAGCATAAAGAAATACCAAAACAAAAGTGGAATTTTTTATTACATGGTGAGATATCAATAGAGAGAACAATAGTAGTAGTAAACAACATAGCTAGGATAGAAGAAAATGCCAAATGTTAAAGTGGGCAGCTATGTAAGACATCTTTTAGGTTTCAACAAGGCAAGACAGAATGGAAATGATAGAAAAGTTATTTTTCTAAAGTAACAGATGAAATCTAAATCAAGTAGTGCTCAATCAAACTTGTTTAAAAAAATGCTAAGCTTGTGCTTACATAGAATCAAAAACCAGATATTGAGATAAGTATTCTAGAGGAGTGAAACCATGCTTATGGGATTTTAGTAGAAGTAGGGACAGTTTGATATTCAATAAGTATATTTTACTATTTGGAGGTATGTGGTATGAAGGGCTAAGATAATATAATATATACTAGTAATTCGAATGATAAAAAGAGTGACCTACAGAAAAAACTTGGATGAATGTAATGCTCTTACCTTTTACAAAAAAAAAGGTTGGTTATGGTTATGGAGGTGCAAGTATTTTCTATGTATATAATGTCTTGGGGAGACTCATGTATTTCTAGGAGACTAGGGGAAAGACATGTATTTCTTGGTATATAATGTCTACATTTCTTAAAACATTTTTTTTGAGATCATTTAATCTTGAAGTAGAAGTTCAATTCTAAATGGACATATATTCTAGTAGGGGCATACCTAATGAGTCACAATATAATGTTTAAATTAAATTTATAGAAATAGCTTTTTTTAAGAGATAAATTTGATGGGAAATTACTTGCTTTATGGTATGATACATCTCTACTAGTTTTACGTCAAGCAACACTACTTACCATCTTAATAGTTATAATATGATGGATAAGAATATAATCATTTTAAATGATATGCATTTAGGCCTAACACCAAACAAGGGATTATAATACCAAAGAAGTGTGAATAATAGGAGAGATCATAGAGGTAATAACTACAATAAATGTTTAGGTTTTTTCATTGCAATAAATTTCTCACTATGAATCAAAGTGTCAAAATAAATAAGTTTCTCATAATGAAATTTAAGATGCAAAAAATTGACCATTTCTTGCTTTAACATAAATGTTAGTGAAGATAACATGGGATTCATTGTTTCAAGGTGCTCTTATTATAACATCAAATTAGAATTAGATTTATATGGAAGCATAATAACACAAAGGTGTTTGGGAATAATAAGTCTTGTGGAACCAAAAGAAAAGATGTTAATGGAGTTGTTTTTTAACACATTGAGATAAAGCATATGTATAATAGTCTCGGTTTTTGGGTTTAAAAAAAATCTATAGAAGAAAATTATCAAGTATTTGTTATGAAGATGCATGTATAATTGGAGGCAAATCACACACGAATTTAGCTGTGTAAATGAAAACATGATAATCTTTGTTCTTCATTTTACTCAAAGAAACCAAGCCTTAAAAGTTAATAAAATGAATGAAAATTGGTAATGGGAACAAAGAAAATGATATTTTAATTTTAGAGATTTAGTTTCAGTTTAAAATTTAAAATAGATGTTGGCAATTGTCCTTTATAAAAAAAATAAGGTTCTATGAAGAATATATTGTCACAATATAGTGAATATTTTTTAAGTTGTTACATTAAAAAAAAAGGTCAACCTCATGAAGTATTTTATACAACTTGTGTGGTGCGATGGGAGTAACATCATTGGTTAAGACAAAATACATCCTTTCATCAATGATTTCTTACACAAAACCTTGGCATATTGTTTTCCTAATAGATAATAAATATTTGGTAAAGTTGTTAAACTTGGATATTTAGTTTAAAAATGAAGGCCACCTAAAAGTAATAATATCATATAACGAAGAGTGAAAATTGAGTGTTTTAGAGGTTTTTGTTAAGAAAATGAAATCAAGAGATTTGACTACTGTATTCACTCTAAAACAATGCAACAAGGAAGAATATGTCCATTGTTGAGATGGGAAAGAGTACACTAAAACAATTGAAGTTGGATAAGAGTTTTTGTGTAAAATCACTAACTACAATATTCCATTTATTTTTCAATAAGTATAAAGAATTTTTTGAAGGGAACTAGAAACTATCTAACAAACCAACCCCATAAAGATACAACCCATCAACAACCATCAACTAGGCAAAATATAGACAAACATTAAAAACAAAGAAACTAAAATAGGTAAACCTAAGAGGAATATTGCAATTTTTATGTATGAGAGAGGCTCTTAGTTTGAGACCATCCTTGGCAATAACACCAAAAAATGTAGTGGACATGATCTCAATTCATAGTCAAATTGCAACCCCAAACACCAGTCAATCATCAACCCAAGGATGTTAAACTTAAAATGAGTTAGCATGGTATATGAAATAAGTTCCTCTTTTAGACATAGATCCTACCTAAAACCATCATAATCGGAATGTAAATGTTGAAAATGAGATTATTCTAATTTGTATTGCTAAGAATAAAACCTACAAAACTTTTAAAACAAATATCACTATGTTCCTAGTGTCTCTGGTAACAACAGACAACTTTTTGTTTCTATTGACTATAGGAGTAGTCACACTAAGTTTATTATGAAAACAATACATAAAGCACAACTAAAAATATTGATAGTTAGCCTAATTATGAAAAATGAATGAAGAAAACTCCCTAAGTGGGGCCCCTTAGGTAGTGTCCAAATTAACACAACATATTTAGGGAAAAAACTTCATAACTTTAGTGATAAGAAATTTAACTGTACATCAACTTTCTCATAAACTTCACTATAAATACAATCCATATTAATGTATCATCATTGTTCTTCTAAGAATGAACATGACCCTTTTATTCATAAAATCTTAACTAACTAACTAACTCTTCCCAAGGAATGAGGAGTAACTAAATAGTTTTATCTCTTTATAAAGAAAAATAATAAACATTAGAAGGAGAAGGAGTCAAAGTACTTCAAGGAGTTGATGAATCATCATCTTAGATTGATGGACCATAAAGGAGCACTATTTCTAGATCCATGGTGAACTGCAAGTCTTCCTTAGCAACTAAAATGCATCCCACCAAGTGGCAGCCAATCTATCAACTACTTTCTTATGCGCTATTGAAGAGTCCTTATTTGACATGATCATGTATGAGTATTTAAATGAAAACTATATCTTCTCCTCATTTTATGGTACCTACATGATCTAACTAATAACCCTACAACTGTGGGTTAGCTCAACATAAAACCTTAAACATGGTTCATCATTCCATCCACATATTTATTCAACATTAAATAAGGTTGAAGAAGTAATTCCCATAGTGTATGCAGGACTCATAATAACAATGACCACATGAAGTACTTAGGCACATGATTTCAAAATATATTCCATACTATCTTTAAAGTAACAAGAATTTGACCATGGCATTATAGAAATATATATTCATATTATTATATAATACTTAATTATAAAAGTCCATTATCCATAATAAAGTGTTGTTCATAGCACAAAAGGTCTTAAAAAGGTTCTTGAAAGTATATGAAAAGTATCATATCTATTAGCCTAACTATGCCAAAATTGGGGCTCATCAATCGTAAACAAGACATGAAATATAGCTCTATGCTAGTATATCTATTTTTTAATGTACTAAATATCTTTCATGACATGGGTCAAGTAATTTGGAATATAAATAGACTTGCATTGTACCATATCGATGAATTCATTGAGCATATAGGAGAAGAGTTCACCACAATTATGTGGGGTTATTTCAAGTAACTCCAAGTTAGAATGCATCAGAGGTTTGGAATTCCCTTGCCTATGGTGAAAACATACAAAGACACCATTTTCTTCCTAGTAGATATCGACACTTGTAGATTACAAGTTGTAGAGCCTAGAACCTCATGAGCACAATCAATAGGTTATGAAGTAGGAGAAAATGTAATAATCATGAATGTTGATTACCAAATAAGGTTTTTTAACAATAAATATGCTAATAGATTTGGGAATTCTAAAGAAGAATATATAAAAGAATCACCCTAGACAATAAGAATCCTAAGATACAAAGGAGAAAGAGGAAGAATTATTTAAGATTAGGAAGCCTAGTTTGGAAGTGGTGAAGGAAGCAAATCAAAATCTAGAGTTAAATCAATGGAACTCCCTTCCACACTAGTCAAAAAGAGTATTGGGATAAGTGATAAGTAACTTGAGACACCTTCCATTCCAATTACTAGTGAACATGATGAAAGTGAAGAACATGTTGAGAGAGTGAAAATAATTGAGGAACCACCTAGATGTACAATAAACAATTAAGTGTTCCATTTATTCTCGTGAGAGATAAGTTCATGTGAATCACTACTCATGAGACATGGGTCGATGAGTTTTACACACAAACCTATACAATTGAATCCTAATAGCAATATCACAATTTGACTTGCGATGGAAAATATCTTCTACTTATCAATTGATGAGCCTAAGAGGATTTCTACTGAGTGGTTCATAAGATACAACACTTGTTGTAGGTATTGCAAATGAGGTTGCAACTAGAGTGGGTTTAATCATGGAGGAAACTCCATAGTTAAGCATGCTCAATTAGAGTAGTACTGGTATGGGTGACCTCTTAGGAATTCCTAATGCTTCACCTCTAAGCATCACCTAGATGCAATGAGTGCTAAGTGTCTCATTTATTCTCATGAGAGATGGCTTTGTGAATATGTCAGCAATTTGTTTCTTAGATTGAGTAATGTAGATACCATTCTTACTTTGATGAATTTGAAGACCAACAAAGAATTTGATTTCTCCAAACATTGACATTTAAAATTCCTTGTTCATTTGTTCTAAAAATTATTTGCAAAGATCATCATTTCTTGTGAACAAAGTATCATCTACAAATATTTCTGCCAAAAAAATCTTATTATCTGGCCCTTCATTTATGTACAAACTATTGTTGTCATTAGTTCTTTGAAATCCAATATGAATAAGATAGTTATGTAGTCTTTCATACCATGCTCTAGGTGCTTCCTTTAGATCATACAATGCTTTATGCAATTTTCAAACCATGTCCTTCTTGTCTAGATCAACAAAACCTTCAGGTTGCTCAATGTAAACTTCTTCATCCAATATGCCATTGAGAAATGCTAATTTGACATCCATCTAATAAACTTTGAATCCTTTGTATGAAACATATGCAAGTAAGGTTCTGACACCTTCCAATCTTGCAATAAGAGCAGAAGTTTCTCCATAGTTTACACCTTCTTCTAGAGAGTATCCTTTGCATACCAATCTAGCTTTGTTCCTTGATACCTTACCATCTTCATTTAGCTTGTTTCTAAATACCCACTTAGTTACAATCACATTCTTGTCTTTGGGTTTGGGTACAAGAGTCCATGTTTTGCTTTTCTCTATTTGTTCTATCTCTTCATTCATAGCTTCAATCCAGCTTTCATTTTCTAGTGCATCTTTGACGTTTCTAGGTTCAAAATTAGCAAGTAAACAAGTGCTTTTCAACTTACTTCTTGTCATTGTCCCTTCTGATTTATCTCTAATGATTTGACCTAGTGCACGATGTTTCCTGACATACTTGGCTAACACAAGCTCCTTTCCTTTTAGGTGACTTTCTTTGTTAACCTTCTATGCTTCAACTTTTGGTTCTAATTATGGTTGCTTGGAATCAATAGATGCTAACTCGGTAGCTTCTATTTGTAACTCGAGTTCTTGCAGCTCGATAGGTACTGACTCAGTTTGAACTTCTTGTGACTCAATTAATGAAGACTCAAGAATTGAAGATTCCTGATTGACAGATGTATTTGGTATTGTATCAGGTTCAATGTAAACAAATCTCCTATAGTCTTCAGGTTCCCTTTTGCTTTCTTCTTCTGTTCTTTCTACAAACTCATCAACTTTCATATGTGCACTTTCTATGACTTTGTGAGTAGATAAGTTCAAACATATATATGCTTTACTTTTGCAAGAGTATCCCAAAAATATTCCTTCATCACCTTTTACATCAAATTTACCTTTTCTAGATTCTTTCAAAATGTAACATTTGCTTCCAAATACTTTTAGGTAACTTACATTGGGTTTGTAGCCATACCATAACTCATAGGGGGTTTTGAATGAATCCTTTTTCAGTTGTACTCAGTTCAAGGTATGAACTATAGTGCTGATAGCTTCCTTCTAGTATTTGATAGCAATATTTTTCTCAATCATTAAGGCTCTTGCATAGTCCATGATAGATTTGTTCCTTCTTTCTACTATTCCATTTTGTTTAGGAGTTCCAAGTGCTGAAACTTGTCTTTTGATTCCCCTTTCAATGCAAAAGTTATTGAACACATGTGAAATGAATTCACCACATCTGTTAGACCTTAAGCATTTTAGTCTTTTGCCTATTTCCTTTTCCTCTGGCCAAATACCACTTGAACTTTTCAAATGCTTCTAATTTCTCTCTTAGGTACATGATAGTCATCATTCTTGAATAATCATAAAAAAAAAGAATGAAAAATTTCTCACTAGTATAGCTTTCAATACCAATAGGTCCACACAAATCAATGTGCACAATTTCTAGAACTTCTTTAGTTTGATAGTTCTTGCTTTTAAAACTAGTCTTTCCCATTTTACCAATTTGACAATTCTTGCATAGACGAACCTCAGGTTTCTTTATGTTAGGAATACCTCTTACTTTTTTGAATTTACTAATTTTTATCAAGTTATTAAAGTTTACATGACATAACCTCCTATGCCATAACCAATTCTCTTCAATTTGAGCAATAAAACATGAACATTCACCAAGTTCAAGATAAAATAAGTTACCTTTTGTTTGAGTGCCTGATCCAATTAGCTTACCTTTCTCATTCAACAATCTTGCTTTTCCTTGCATGAATTCCACTTTAAATCCATTATTGAGTATTTGTGCCACACTCAACAGATTGTGCTTTAGTCCTTCTACCCAATATGCATTATCACATACAAGTTCCTTCGTCAGAGAGATTCTTCCTTTTCCTTTTATACAACAAGGTTCATTGTTACCAAATCTTACACTACCACCATCATACTCTTCAAAGTGTTCAAACTTAGTTTTATCACCAGTCATGTGATGAGAACAACCACTATCTATGATTCATGTATCATTTCTACTCATATGAGAAATGAGTGCCATTTCTTCATCATTATCATACTCATCTTTCACAGCAATGTAGACAATTTCATCATCTTCTTCATCATCAGAGTCATTAGAATCTTAAGCCATGAAACATGTTTTCTTACCTTTATCCTTGAATGATTTGAAGTCTTTCTTTCCATTGTACTTGTGACCTTTCTTCTCATCCTTTTTCTACTTATTTGGGCACCTAGCAGCAATATGTCCAATTTCTTCACAAGAAAAACATATTGGAGGAACCTTACCTTTGTATTTCCCTTTGCCTCTTGAATATTTCCTTGATAGCAGAGCTTCAACCACTTCAAGATCATTTTTTAAACTTTGTTTTGATTCTTCATCACTATCTGACTGTGGATCTTTTGTCTTCTTCCCTTTTTCTTTGAGTGAAAGCTTGGCTTCAAATGCTAATTCAATGTGCATGGTAGTTGGAACACAATTATCAAAGTTGTCTAGCTCAAATGCAATCAATCTTACAACTATGGCCTCTAAATTTATCTTATGATTTGCTTTACATCTTCTTTCTTGAATTGTAGCAACTCTGATTGCATAGATAGGAAGTAGAGTTCTAAGAACTTATAACTGTCTCCTCCTTGATATCTCCTCCAGATGCTTTGAAAGAACTAACACATGCTTTGACTCTTTCAACATACTTTGAAATATTTTCATCTTCTCTCATCCTCATTTTTTCAAATTGACCTCTCAAACTTTATGCTTTGGCTCTTCTCACATTATCATCTCCTCCATAGATCTCTTTCAGCTTGTTCCACATTTCAAAGGAAGTTTTAAAATTTTTGATGTCATCAAATTCTTCATAACTTAGAGTAGATGCAATATCTATCATCATGTTATTGTGAGTCTTCTTTTCAGCAATATCATTGATAGATAGTGTACCAACAAGTTCTACATATTTTTTATCAAGATACTTTAGTCTTGAATCACCAATAGAAGCTAGATGAAGTCTCATCAATCCTTGCCATGCTAAGAAGTTATCCCTATTAAGTCTTGGAATTTACCTCTTGTAAGAAATCTTGATCTTTGGCTTAGATCGTCAAAATATTTTTTGGTAAGCACCAAATTCACCGATACCAATTGTTGGGATTAAAGATAGAGTAACCAAGAGGGGAGGTGAATCAGTTACTTACAAAAATTAATCCTTAGATCCCTTAGATGTCTTAAAGATCTAGTTACTAATGATACTCAGTAAATATAACAAAAATATTGTAACTCAGTAAATTAAACAATTACTTATCTTCAAGCATTCATGCATGTAACTCAAAACAAAATTAACACAAGAGACACCAGATTTAATGTAGAAACCCAATATGGGAAAAACCACCAAGTAACTAGTTACCAATTTTTACTCTTCTAAAGTGAGCCCTATTAGGAGCCAACCCTATTAAAGGTTACAATACACATTGTTAGGTGTGACCCTTTTAGAGGATTTTGAACACCTTGTTAGGAATGGCCTTCCTAGAGGTCTTTAGAAAAATTCAAATGAATTGTCACCTTGTTAGAGGATTTACAAAATGACTATTAAACCAACTCTATTAAGAGATTTGAAATCACTACTACAATTGTTAGAAAGCAACAATGAATTGACCTGAACAAGATGCAACTAAATTTTCTAATTACAGGTCTCTATTCTGCATGATTAGATCCTCCTTGATCAAATATGGCTTTGATGCTCCTCAATGATCTCTGATCATCCTTCAAATTTGCTTCCATAATAATCAGTCCTCATATCACATTAATTCCACTTTCACACTTAGAATTTGCAACTTGACCTCTTATTTATACCATTTAGATTATCAAGTTGGCTCATTCTCATATTATATTTCCCAATAATCCATACATCAGTCAACTACAAATATTACTTTAAAAAAATAAACGTTATTTCATAAAACAATGAAATCCTTCACTGGCCGAACCTGATTGATAAATACTACTTCCAAAGATTTTCTAAGTTAACTGTCTTAACTCGGTTAACATTGCATCATCTGCAAAATTCTTTGGCTACTAAATTCCTTTCATGTCCATGAGAGCTCGATAAGAATTGCTTCTTCCACATTTCCTTTGAGGACCGAGTGAGCTTGGTAACAACTAAATTTCTTTGATTAACCTTGAAAGCTCGATAACAATTGTCTACTTGGTCGACACTGCAAATTTTCTTTATTAACCTTCTGGGCTCGATAGACACAGTCTTTTGCCTTGCTGACCATCTGAGCTTGGTAGACTTTGTCCTTTTCCTTGCTGACCATCTGAGCTTAGTAGACTTTGTCTTTTGCCTTCCTACCCATCTAAGCTTGGTAGACTCTATCCTTTGCCTTGCTGACCATTTGAGCTTGGTAGACTCTATCTAATGACTAATATAACATTTGTATAACATCAAAGACAACACACAATTGAACAATTGTATCCAACATAAGGTAACCTAAAATTATGAAAATTACGAGGAATGAAACCCTAATCTACAAAACGTAAAGACCTAACTAATTTTCACCCAACTTTTTAGACCTTTTTCTATACTGTGAAAAATCAAACCAACAATGGCTTTGTCTGGGGATGATAGAATACTTGAGTCTATGCAAGAATTCAAAATCTATGGAAGAGAAAACCACATACTTGACCTCTAAATGACAACCTCCTCAGAGAGCACAAAGAAACACATAGAAACAAGAAACTAGACTATACAGAGAAATTTACAAGGATCTACAAAATATATATAATTTATAAGAACACGAGGAAACCATAAACTATTGTTCATGGAAAAGCAGATACCTTAAGAAAAGTATCTCTTCAAAAATTTTCCATGACCTTAAAATTCAATAATATCTCTAGTTAGATCTCTCAAGAAATATGAATCATCTCCATTTGTATCATAGATTTCATATGGGCCAAGCCAGATTGGGTCAAATTTACCATGCTTTCCTTTATCTTCTAGCCTAGCATTCCACATTCGTACCATGTCACCTATTTCAAATTTCCTCTCAATGGCTCTTTTCTCATATAAGTGCTTCATTCATGATTGTAACTTGGCATTTTGAATGTAAGACTCTCTCCTTGCTTCATCTAGTTGTAAAATGTCATCCATTCTGGGTCGCATCTCATCAATGATATCATCTTCATACAATTGAACAAACTTATACATATCTTTTATGTTATTCTATGGAAGTCTAGCCTGTATACCATAAACCAAGTCAAATGGAGCACATCCAATGGCCGTTTTCATAGTAACCCTATCAGTCTATTGAGCTAATGGTAAATTTGAATCCCAAGCCTTCTTATTTTCTCCTAAGATCCTCTTGATGATTTTTAATATACTCTTATTACTTGATTCTTCCTGACCATTTCCTTGGGGATGATAGGGTGATGATGTCTACTCTATAATGTCATATTTCTTACAAAAATCTTTATATTCCTCTGATCTAAAACACATAGCATTATTTATTACAATCTTTTGTGGGCACAAAAATTTGATCACAATATTATTTAGAATGAAATTAATCACCACCTTACTTGTTGCATTCTTAGTTGGGACTGCCTCAATGCACTTGGTGAAATAATCAGTGGCTATTAAGATCCATGAATGTCCACCACTAGATTTATTTGTGATCTCACCTATAAAATCAATTTCCCATTATTGAAATGGTGCCTACACTTCAACTGGTCTCAATGGAAAATTATTGAAGAATTTTAACTTTCCACTAAACCTTTGACAAGAATAAAAAATTCTTACAAACTGATGAGTATCTTTGAAAAATGTTCGCCACCAAAAACCAACCCTAAGAATTTTATGAGTAGTGGTTATAGCCATATAATGACCACCACACACACCTCCATGCATATCTTTCAAAATTCTTTTAGATTCAATGTCATCCACACACTTTAAAAGTACCCCCTCCACCACAATTGACCCTACACAATAACATACCTTATGGCCTACAACTTGAGGGATCTCTTCTAGTTTTCTATTAATTATGATGGAGATTTCATATTTTGCAAATAATAAATCACATCTTTGTACCAACCAGAAGTATCCATATCACAAACATTATCTCTACAACTATCATCAAGTTGATTAATTTGGTTTTCCTCTAGATTAGCTTCTATCATCAATTTTGCCAAAACCTGACCCCTAACCAGTTTGGTAATCTAAATATCAATATTAAAATCTTGTATCCTATTAATTCATCTACACCTCCTACCATATACCTCTTGTTGCGAAAAGATGTCCTTCATAGCAGCAATAGGAACAAAGGTAATGACAATAGCTCCTATTAAGTAACATCTAAAAGCCTTGACTCCTTTCATCAGTGCATATGCCTATTTTTCATTGATGCCATACTTAAGTTCTACTACTTGCAAAGACTTGTTGAAGAATGCAATGGACTTCTCATAACCTTCCTCATTTTTTTGTAACAATACTGTAGCAATAGTGTGAAATGAGGCCAAAGAAAATATATGCATTGGTTTATCATAATTTGGAGCTCTAAGGACAAGGGCATTTTTAATAGCTTTCTTAATTTTCTGGAATGCAATACTAGGTTCACCATCCCATTTTATCTTTGATCCTTTCTTTAGCATCCTTGATATAGGCCTACTAATTTTTGCAAAATTTATCACAAATATCCTAAGAAATTTTATCCATCTAAAGAATGATTGAATGCCTTTCACACTTTTAGGTTTATGAATCTTTTCTATTGCTTCTACCCTTTTAGGGTCAATCCTTACTCCATGCTTGCCAACTAAATGTCCTAGCAACCTTTCTTCAGTAACACCAAAATTACACTTCCTTGGATTCAAAGAAATACCATACTTGAGGGATCTAATAAATACCTTTTCCAAATGTAGGTAATGATCATTCTCATCCTTGGAATAGGCAATGAGGTCATCCTAATACACAACCAAAAAAAATTCAATAATATTAGCAAAAGCCACATCCATAGCCCTTTGAAAAATAGCTCCAACATTAGTAAGCCCAAAAGGCATTCTGACATAAGCATAAGTACCCCATGGAGTAGTGAAAGTAGTCTTGACCTATTCTAATTCTTTAACAACTACTTGATTGTAACTTGAAAATCCATCCATCATTGACATAAGCTTTGAACTAGTGACCCTCTTTTAAGGAAGATATATTGAGATTTTTGAAGTCAACACATAACCCTATGTCTCCATTTTTCTTCCTGATAGGAACTAAATTGGATACCAAAGAAGAATGTCTAATAGGCTTTATGATTCTTGCATCTCTCAATTTGATTAGTTCTTCCTACATTTTGGGAGCCAAAGTTGGATTTATTGGTCTTTTTTTCTACCTAAAAGGTTT
Source organism: Cupressus sempervirens (assembly GCA_028749045.1). Lineage (NCBI taxonomy): Eukaryota > Viridiplantae > Streptophyta > Pinopsida > Cupressales > Cupressaceae > Cupressus > Cupressus sempervirens. The sequence continues at coordinate 16,135,592 of CM053787.1, read as the reverse complement.
GGCATTTGGTTTCAAAGGGATTTCATGATGAAAAAGATCCTCCCTATAGGCCTTTAGGTCATCATATAACCATGCAAATACATGTCTATACTTCCTTAGTAGGTCTATCAAATCTTTCCTAATTTTAGGAGGCAATTTCTTACTAATATACACCTTTTTAGGTGTTTCTTGAGTTCCCAAGTTCACCTCCTCCAAATCTTTGGCATTGTATTCATTAGTATTCATTTGTGACCTATCCTAGTTGTCAAAAACTATTTCCATAACAACTAGACCCTTAGGGTTTTAGTCATCTTCAATTGCACAAGTTCCTGCCCAAAAATAGTATATTTTCCATCTATATTCTCTACGTAAGCTACACAATCAATTTCTTATCCTAACAACATACTATCACAGTTCAAAAATCTTAGGATATCCTTATCATCTTCAAATGCTTGCCAATTTTGAACATTATTAGGGATAGAGGGTCTAGTTTGAATCTCAATCTTAGACACACCGACAAATGTAATATCATCAGTCTTTATTGCTATGTTTGCCAGTAAGTCTACCATCTTATTATTTGTCCTATCTTTCCAAATTATCCTAAATGCATCAAAACATTCAATCATATCCCATACTGCATTTCTATACTATTTTAACATTTTGTTCTTGACACATAAGCATTTCTTATTGGGGATACCACCAATTTAGAATCTCCTACAACATGTCAACACTTTATCTCATGCTTATGAGCTAATCTAAGACCTAACAATAAAGACTCATATTCTACTATATTGTTAGTACAAGGGAAACTTAATGTAAAGGAGAATTTGTATGTTACCCTTGCTGGAGATATCACCAAAATGCTTGCACCAGATCCATCTTTGTAACATGCACCATCAAAAAGCATAGTCCATAGATCACCCTTATCTATTTTTGTGTCAGCTTCCATTTCCATCTGAGACTTATGCTTGGATTTCTTCAAAGTCAAAACTTCATCTCTAAATGCATTAATATCTGTATCCAAAAAAATTGTCATATTTTCTTCTATGTCTTCCTCTTTCATATAGATACTTTTAGGCTCCCTATTGACTTTTATCAAATTCCCTTCAATATTAAATGTAGCTAATGACAAATCAAATTGTAGACTCCCACCCATGGTAGCACTCCACTTTCTTGATAACAACATGCCATACTAATGTGGAATATCAATAACCAATACACACATAGTAAGTTCTTTGTCAAGACAAGCTGTTAATCTATATGACAAAGAATTAATAGTTCCTGTGACTATAACTTCTCTTATATCCATAGCACAACATGTTCCTTGAGTAATATCCACCCTTAAGCCTAATTCCTTCATTATTTCAAAAGGCATCATAGTATTGGAAGCACCAGAGTCAATCATGCAATTTTTTAATGTTTTACCATTTACTAAAATGCTTAAGAAAAATGGTTCAACATTTCCCAAACATTTATTTATAGAATTATCCAAAAACATTTGAGCAATTTGAGACACAACTACTTCAACTTCATTATCCTTTACCTTTTCTTTATTGCTTTCTTTGGGACTATGGTTTTTATTACACTCATGTCTCACATTTGTGCCAGTATTCCCCAACCATGCTAAAGCTTTATTTCTATGTTTTGGGATCCTTAATAATTCAGATAAAGGAACTTTGATAGTGATTTGTGATAACATTGTAGTCATATCTATAACAGAATCAAATGGGCTATCAATGACTATACTCCTCTTATCATGATTCTTATAAAAAATACATACCTCACCTTGGTAATTCTTATCACTTGTGATGATTTCTTTTTGTATCTTCTCATCTAACTTCTTCGAAACACTAGTTGGTGACTCATAAACTTTAGGATTATTTTCCTTCTTTGGTTCCCACTTTTTATTTGTAATCTTAATTTTCTCAGCAATTATCTCTTTAGGCTTCATAGTTTCCCCTTTTTTAGGATTAACTCCCTTTATAAACATGGCATCCACCTTATCATTGCCTTCCCTTTTAGCCATGTTTCTACTCTGTACTTGAGCTATCATGATTGTAGTAATCTGATCAATCTCTTCCATAGAGGGCTTTCTTAAAGTGATTTCTTTTCTGGCACTTACTATGTTACATAGAGTGTCTTCAACATCACTCTCATCAGAGAACACTTGCTATTGCACTTTACTTTGAAATTGTCTTTGCTCATTTACATCTCTGTCATGATCCTCATAGTCAAAATAATCATATTGTGATTCAAACATGTTACACCCTACATCCTCTTGGTCTTCTTGATGTTCTTGACATTTTTCTACTACATTCTGATTTCTAGGGAAAGACAAGGCTATTGCACAAGATTTAGGAGCATGGGATAATTGACACATAAAGCACCATAAAGGTTAAACAATGAATTCAGGTTCATCCACTACATTTATAGATTTTTTAGATAAGGGATCATGGGTAGCCTTGTTGATACTATTCTTGGGGGAAGGGACATTAGGCTAACCATCTTTCCAATTGGTAGTATAAGGGAAATTTTGCAACCTATTCTATCTATTGAAATTTGATTGATAAGGGGCCCTATTTTCAATGGGATTCCTATCATTTTTTGCCTTAGGGATATTTAGACTCTTTATAGCATTTAGAACTTGAACTATCTCACTAAGCTCTTGCTTCTTCCCACCTACACCTTTGTTATCCTCCTTTATGTTTCCCTTATTTCCAAACAATCAAGGCTCATCTCTCTTAATTTCAAACCTTCCTAAAATTCTCAAATTATTTTCCATATTTATGATAATTCTAAAAGAATCTCTTAAAGTCATAGGCTCTTTATCCCTAAGTTGGTATGCCATTTTACCATCAAAAGAATTCAAATAAGTAATCAAGGATACCTTATCATCTAATCACATGGCCTGTGCTGGTTTGTACATCCTCTTCTGGAATCTAATGTTAAATGCAGTGACAAATTCATTAGGTAACCTCTTAATATTATTGAATTCACTCAAAATGTAGCTCTAATTTTGCTTGTGACCATACTGTTCTTTGAAATAGTATTCAATATCCTCTCAATCAATAATAGATAATTTAGAAAGTCTCTTGAACCATTCTCTAGTATCTTTAGTTAAGGACTAAACAAACAACTTCATAATAACATCCTTAGTCTCAACCTCATAATCACTCATCATATCAAGAAAACTCCTCAAATGGTCTTCACAAGTTATAGCATTATTCCTAGCAAATTTTAAAAGGGCAACCTTTTTCTCATTTCTTGTGGAATAGGATTAGGGTAACCATGGATTCGATCAAAACATATTTGCCTATAGCCTTCTAACTAGAGAGGTCTTCTATGTAAATCAAGCTTAGAATGATGGTCAATATTTTTCCTCTATGTCACCCATAGTATTACTAGTGCTAGCATCACCAATAGATTTGTTAAGATCTACTTTATGTGAAAATGATTATAAGAAAGGGAGAGGTACCTTAGCATTATTGATTTTCATCATTAGATCCACCATCATCTTTAGGCATAGCTACAAATTGCCTTTTAGCATTCTCCAAGAATTTGATCTTATTGTTTATTTCAGCTATGGTTGCTTCATTTTTTGCAATGTCCAATTTCTTAACCAAAGCATCATTTTATTTTCTTTTCTTCTCTAGCTCAATATCTAAAAGTGACATGGAATCATGGATTTGAACAATTTTTGCTGATTCATTAATCTTAACACCAATCTCCTTTTGTTTCCCCTTATCTTTAACCTCAACAGTATGCCTTATATCCTTTACTTTGCTGTTGTTAGCTTCTAGAGCACTGTAATTTTTAATCTATTGTATTATAGGTCCTTCTAGGTTTAGGTTCTGGGCTTTCAATAGATTTTGTTCTTGTATTTTAAGCTTTTCAAGTCAACCTATAATCTTTGGTTGCCATGCCTTAGCTGCTATTTCATTTTTCTTCTTTAGGGTGGAAATTTTCCTAAGTAATGTTTATTTTTCTTCAAAGGCTTTTGTAATGTTTTCCTCTCTTTGCTTTTGTAGTTTTTTATTTATGGCTTCTTACTCAACAAGTTGCATTCTCAAGACATTAATCTCATCAGGATCTATGATAATAAACTCAGAACTAGAAGTTTTTTCATCATTTAAACTCTTAGGAACTAGAAGTTTTGGTGTTATTTCTCCTTGAGAATATTCAGATAAGAAAGGGTTCATACTTTGTTGAAAAAGATTATTGCTATTCCTTTTGTCTAAACTAGGTGTATTATGGAACTCTATAGTTTCTTGGCATATCAGTTTGGGTGTGCTAAAAAAGTCATCAGTAGATAGTCCAAGATGGGATCTAGAACTTTGGCAAGATGATTTGCTTTCCATAGCAAAAAAATGAACATTCTCTCTCCTTATTACTTGCTCTTGGGGATGGTCTTCTCTATGCATATGAGATCTTTTCATAGCCTAGTTTTGTCTTCCCCTAGCAGGGATATTAGTTTGTAATTGATTCTTGGGTTTTTCCTCACATCTTCCCATGTGTTTCTTTTGTTTTCTATGATTTTGAGATAACAAATCTTCTAAATAATGACACTGGTTAAAACCTTATGAGTTGCCACCCACCTTATTAGAATGGGAAATTTTTTTGAATGAATCACAATTCTTTTACTAACTTCCACAGACAAAATACAAATAACCCTCGAGACCTCAAAAATGTCTCATTAGAAACATCTACCTTAGACTTTAACCAAGGGAAACATAGATCTTAAATGATACATAGGTTTATGACACATAAAGTGTTATTCCCTAGTAGAGTCACCATTTTGTTGGTGTCTAAAACTACTGAGCAATAAAATACTCAATACCATGATGATAGTACTCAAATAATCTAAAGACTAGCCAATTCCTATAATCAATTACACAAGTAGATCATCTGGACCCAACTTCAATGAAACCAGGGATGGTTTCCTATGCTTTGGGCTCTGCTAGACCAAGGTGGGTATAACTAGGGATAACTCTAGTGCAAACTTATGCGTTACAATTCTCTTAGTTTCATTCTAATTTTCATCCTTTATCCTCATGCACATACATAATTTACCCATTTTTTGAATTCTTTCAAATCCATATGCATCCCCTATAGGAAGATCTGGCCCTAATTGTCCTAAAATCTACAAGTGTTTCTGGGAATAGTAGCTACCTATGACTCAAAAAACTAAATGTAAATGCGTGATGACCAGCATTACAACCTTGAACAAAATAGAATAAGAATGATTTTAAATTTATAATTGTTTTAACATGTAGAAGCTGAATTTACTCTCAATCATCTTTGATTAATAAGACTAGTATCTTATTCATTAGGCATAAAGAGTCACTTATGGGTAGAAGACCTTGTTTAATTAACTTGCAATTGAATCTATCAACTATAATCATCCATTTCCATTCTTACATGATATCCTCTTCATAAGCTTATGAATTATATTAATTTATTGAAGTATTTACATAATTCATTGAATTATAAGCAACAATATAACCAATATTCACCCCATCCAAAATTCATTCAATCAAATGAATATTATTCAAATGATCTCAAAACTAATAAACTCATGAAAAGGAGACAAAAAATGATGACACAGATTTGGTGTAAATATCCCTTTGTATTATCTCTTTTTCTGACTTATACAATAACAAATACAAACTCAGTAAAGAACACAAAAAATCATACTATGTGCATTTCTATTTGTCATCAGAAAAGTACATGACTGAAAATAAATTCAAAACAACTACATATTACAGGACCAAATGTACTTTCTTAAAAATTGGAAACATACAAAAAATTTTGGACCCTCACAATTCCTTGAAAACTCATTTATATAACATGAGTTTCAACAAGCAAAGGGCAATTGTGATTGATAGGTGTTGTTTTACAACAATGAAAATAAAAACCTTTTCAAAAATATCTACACACCTTTTTTCAAAAGAAACAAAAAAAGACACTTACAAATGACAAGTGGAGCATAAAATGTTCAACTTTTTAGTTTTCTTTAACTACTTCCTATTGGTAGGGCCTTGATTTATGTGATTGCTGCCTAGACAATAACTTCTCTTTTGGTGGGCCACTAGCAAGTCTTGGTTGTTTCTAACTCACTAATAGATTTCTACCATCTAGCATCATTAATCACTTTTCCTTCTATAGTAAACCTATTCATTTCAGTTTCAATCTTGAATAGGGTGTCAATAAGTTCGTTAAAAAAGAACTCATCAATGTTATCTTGGAAAATGGATGCCACCTATGGAAAGTCTACAATATGGTCAAAAGAACTAGATCATTTGTTGAAATCCTTAATTTTTTTATCAAAATCAAGAAAAAAATCAATCAAAGAATAAAAACCACTTGTTAATACTTTCATTTTATTTTATATGACTTCCAGGTTCCCTATGAAAATTTGCAATAGGTCTTTTACCTTGCCCATACCCTCCTTTACAACAATAACTTTATCAGGAAGATCTGGCTTCTTGGCTAACAAGGGTATCAATCTATCAAAGAATTGCATATATGGTCCCCATTGTTGAAAAATTAGTTCAAGCCATCCAATTGCATCCTTGCATACTAGCTCTGCAAATTGTAGACTTATGAATGCATTATAAACATCTTGAGATATTTTTTTCAAAGTGCTTATTCTATGGCTTAACACATTCATGATAACACTTTTCTTAGTTATATTGTCAGGTTTAGGAGCCTTTGTTTCCATATTTACTATAGGTATTGGCACTGCTACCCTTTTAGGCATCTCCTCTGTTTGGGCCTCTACCTCTATAGTGTGCCTTTCTTCTTCTATCTACCTAGGTGCATGTATTGCCTTAGCTGCTGCCTTGAGTTGCCCCTTAAGGGATATTATTTCTGCTTCCAAATTTTGAATTTTCCCCTCCAACTCTTCTATTCTCTATTTTTGTACAAGGCTCATTGTGAGCTTTTCTTCATACAATATTCTAATTTCAAGACAACCATTCTACACTATAGCTAGCTTATCCTCAATTTCATCCACCTTTACATCATTCATGAGAGAAAATTTATTTAACCAAGCTAGAGATCTCTTTCCTAGTAGTGTTCTCTAATGTCCACACAATCATATTGCCTTGTGCAGTTTCCTATATATCCATCATTTTGAGCTTTTTGGTGTCAGAGGCCAAACTCCATACTACTAGGGTTTTTGTGTCTATGTTAAATCCCGATCCTCTCTTTAATCCTTCATTGCTAGCAACTTCATAACTTATGTCCTTATCTTTTCTTCTCATTTGGTCTAAAACAAAAGCCCTCTCAATATCCCACTATGGTATTAGAATCATACCACTCCTATGTACCAATTCCTTGGCTTCTACAGAGGTCATTATTTCACTCTAAGGATCATAGGCTAATAGTTTTTTAACTAACTCCTTGTTCTTCTTTGGATCCTCTTTGAGCGTGAGAGTCCATGAGAGCTCATTTTGTTTTATTTTGTACAATTTTTTTTTAACTCTGATGATTTAATAAAATCATCATCTTCCATAAACTTTTTAGATTGAATGAACCTGTCATCCAATCTTGATGCTACAATCTAGAGATTAGTAGAAGCTTTCCTTGCTTCTATAGCCCTTTGATGTAGATAATTTTACCTAATATCAAAAAAAATTCATTATTTCACTAATAAATTTGGTACCAAATTACAACGGCAGTGCCATTGTAGTTTTTCCATCACAACCTTGTTGTTGTCGCAATTATGATGACGACAAAGTTGTGACAAAAAAATTGCAATGGCACTGCCGTTGCAATTTGGTACCAAATGTATTAGTGTTTCTTGGCATCACCTATAAGGCTTTGCTTAATACCCTCTCTAGGATGTGCACTATCTTTTGCCTTGTATTCCCCTTGGGTCACCCAAGCTAAAGTTAATGGTTGCTCCTCTTCCAACTCAATCTACAACTGCACATCAAGCTCAGGGGATTCTCTATTTACAATGGCTTCCTCTCACTATGGCTAATGTGGCATTTGTGACATGATATAATCAAAATTATCCACCATTTTTCTTAGGTTACTATGGTATGGAACCTCTATATAAAAACCCTTAAAGCTAGGGTTGGTACTTTTCAAGGCCTCTTCTACTTTCCTTATCTCTTCATATTTCCTTAATAGCTCATCAGCCTCTCATGTTGCTACTGTGTTGGCAATTAAGTCCTCTATAGGGATTGGCTTTCTTGGAGGCAAGATGTATCCCCTAATAGCCTTTACCTTATTGGTAATGTAGTTGTCAGGGTCATACATCCTATAGGGCCCAGTAGAAAATTTGTACTGGCCTAGGTAGTCACTCAACTCCTCATATGCATTCATTACTATCTCAAAATCTCCCACTTTAAAGGTTCTACAAACAAAATTAGGCTTGTATAGAGAAGGAGGGATCATTTTTTTATTCATCAATAGAAAATGCCAAAGGAATTCAATAATAGCCAACCTAGGGGGTAAATATTTATGTAGAAGGTGAGGAGGTTGTGGGCATGCATAGACTCTCATCAGTGTGCACTCTTTGAATAAAAAGATGCTTCCCCAATTATGATCTAATTTGTTTTTCTCATCTAAGAATGAGGTCCTAAGTAAAGTCTTCAAAATACTTGGTGTCCTAAGGAAAGTATGGTCTAATTGCCTCATGATAACATAACTGAATAAATTAAAATACAAAACTACATTTGAATAATAAAAGTTTTTGTCCCATATTTGAGTCCATAGTTGCACAGGAAACTCACCAAATTCATCAAAGGTTTGATCAATGAAGTTTGGGCTGATGTAACCAATGTTTTGAAATAGAACAAGGTGCATTAACAATGAGTAATGGTGGAAAGTGAAATTCTACAATTCTCCCTTCTTTGCAATGACAAGCTAATTGTGCATGTTCTCCATTATAAAGGCTATATAATCATACTCCTTATGGTGGAAAGGATCCTATAAATCACATGCCATCAAGAATAGGGAACCATAAACACAATCCTCTACACCATCACTCCCTAGAACTTTGTGTTGCCCATATACTATGTTCTTGAAATAATTATTGAATCTGCTTAAGGACAAAAAATCCTCCACTTTCCTTGGAATCATTCCTACCTTTTTTAGACTATAAGGGATGTGGGGAAACATGAGATTGTCTACACAGTAGGTCTTATTACTCCCAAATTTCCTCTTCAAGTCTTCAAGATCAATAGGCACATCCATCTTCCCTTCCAATCCAAAAGCTTCTATAAAAGAAATTCTATCTAATGTGCATAAAAAACTCCCATTGTGCCTTTGAAATGTCCTAGTAATTGGATTGTAGGAATTTATCAATGTTTTCAATAGATCTACATCAACAAATACCTCTGGAAATATTAGTTTTGCCATGTTTCTATTCCATGGGTTATAGACTGGCACCTTTTCTATTCTATTCTAGTAAAAATATAAAAACAAATTGAAACCATCAATTCTAGGGCATTGTGCATTCCTAACCATGAAATAAGGGTCTCTAAAGATGAGGTCATTAGCTGAGATAGCATTCAATGACCTAGGAAGAAGTTTCAACCAATCTTCAGCATGCTTGTTGGGCTTCGTAACCCTTGATTTATTTACAATCTTAGTAGTACCCTTCTTTCTTTTACCTTCTATTGTGACTTCTACCACATCATCTCCTTTAACTTCAACCTCCACCTCTTCTTCAAGAACCTCTTTGACTTCTTTTTTTAGCCATTTTTTCTACAAATTATACTTTGAATCCTTGCACAAGAACACATAAATTATGAAGCTATGGATGCTTGAATAAAATTTTTAGAGCAAGAATACAATTTCTTTAGAGTGGCAATATTGTAAACATTCAATCAACAATTTATATTTTAATGATTCAATCCACTAGCTTTTTAATTAATTCTACATGCACAATCATTTAATATCACCTTTATAGGCCAACAAAAAGGGATAACATCCATGAAATTCAATCTTGATGTCTTTTTCAATTCGTAAAACACAATAGCATCTCACCTTCACTCCTATGAACTAACTTTATCCATAGAATCATAAAACATCTTTTGCATCCTTAAAAACCATTTCTTTACACCATGCTGGGGTATTATGCTCTTACACCAATCATTAGAATGTATATGCATAGATCTCAACTCAACACCTTTCCACTCCTTTGCTCAATTTCTTACTCATATTCTTGTAAAGTAGTACAACACATATCCTTCAAAACCTTTAATGATCACATGCTCAACACAATATCATATGATCAAAAATATCTCTTCAAACCTCTTCCACTCACCCATTTAACTGTTCACCATAAAGCTATAAAACCTCTTTAGAGGCATTAAAAATCCTTTACATTTCTTCACTCAAAGACTGAATGTATGATTTGGGAGACTCTAAAACAACTATTCTACTATTATGAAAAACAAAAGTGTATGCCCATAAAACAAAATTTCTTTACACTCTTATGTTGCACTATAAAATGCAACCATGGAAACAAGAGGACAAAGGTATTTCACTCTTATGTGAAACCCTACACCATAAGATTGTAAAGGGCAAAATTTCAAGCACTTTTCAAATCTTTTCAAAAATTTGAAAGAAGACCTAGGGTTTTTCACACTTAGGGTATTATAATGGCTATGTTGAGAGACAAACCTTGAGAATTTAATGGATTTCAACAGCACATGAATTAGGGCATGACTAGTGTAACCTAAAATTATGAAAATTATAATGAATGAAAGCCTAATCTAAAAAATGCAAAGAATTAACTAATTTTTCACCCAAATTTTTAGACATTTTTCTATGCTATGAAAAATCATACTAACGGTGGCTCTATCTGGGGATGATAGACTACTTGAGTCTATGCAAGAATTCAAAATCTATGGAAGAGTAGACCACATAGTTGATCTCTAAATGACAACTTCCTAAGAGAGCATAGAGAAACACACAAAAACAAGAAACCAGACTATATAGAGAAATTTACAAGGATCTACAAAATATATACTATGTAGAGAAACACTAGGAAACCCTAACCTACTATTCATAGAAAAGTATCTGTTCAAGAATTGTCCATGAACTGGAAATTCAATAATATCTCTAGTTAGATCTCTCAAGAAATATGAATCTTATCCATTTGTATCACAAATTTCATATGGGCCAAGCCAAATTGGGTCAAATTTACCATGCTTTCTTTTATCTTCCAGCCTAGCATTCAACATTAGTACCATGTCATCCAAGACTATAGAAGAAAGGAGTAACAAAAGTAAGAACACTAAACCTACTTGTCATTTTAATGGTAAAAAGGGACATACCTCTAAAGTGTGTAGAAGCAAGAATGCCCATCAGCTTGACAAGCCTAAGAATGCAAGTCATTGTCATAAGTGCAAAAAGTAAGGACATCAAGCACACAACTCTAGGACTAGGACTATTAGAATGCCACAATTTGAAGGACATTGCTACAATTGCAAGAAGTATGGACATAGAGTTTTTGAGTGCAGATCAAAGCCTATATGGTCACCATATCAGGTGGTAAGGGAAGATAACCATGGTCATCACTACAATTGGGACTACAACCCTAGGTATAGTTGTCATTACTATTAGGAATATGGACACATTCCTAAAAATTGCATAAGGAAACATTTTAGAGGGAACTACAATAGATGGTTGAGTCAAACCACATGTTTTAGTTGCTTGAAGACTATTCATATTAGTAGCAATTTCCCAACAAAATCAAAGGCACCCAACTCAAAGAATGACAAAGGTAAAGAGAAGGTAGATGTTGAACACATCAAAGGATAAATGAATAAGATATGGAAGAAGAAAGATGGGTGTAGCACATCAAATGAAGGGATCACTTCACCTAATAGGTTGAGTGATCGCACTTCATCAAACTAAGCAAAGAGAAGGCATGAGGGATTGATTTACAAAGTTTTATCATGCATAAGTTCCTAGACAAATAAGTACAGAAAAGAAGAAATCAGCATGAACAAAAATGGAAAGTTAAAATTTCAATATTTTGCAAGTGTTGCCAAGTTGCCCTTAGATGCCGAGTAAAAATCTCGTACATGCCAAGTTCATTGTCAGAATAGTAGGAGTTGAGTTGGTAGAGGAAGCTGAGTGAAGAAGAAATATTTAGTTGAAGCCGAGTGGATAATATTCTTGTGGATGCCAAGTGGGTGAAAAGGCAACGAAAGCTGAGTAATGTAGAATCCTTCAAAGGTTGAGTGGATAGCTATAACTACACTAAGCATTAAATGTGATGAAAATAGGGTATATTATCACATTTTCAATCCTTTTTTCCTCATTGCAAATGAACAGCAAAGGAGAGAAAGAGTGCAGATCAAATCTAGAATAGAGAATCTAGTGTATAAGAAGATCTCAACAACATTCCAACATGATTTCATCGATTTTAAGATATTTACATCTATGTCAAGTTATGTAGTCTAATATTTTCTTCGTGTTAATACCCTAGAATTGTGAAAATGGCTTCTAGCTCTAGGAAACCTTAGGAGAAGGAACCTTTTGAGGTCAAAAAAATTGATTTCTATCCAATCCCAGAGGTAGCTTATAAGAACAACCAAGATGGATCCCTATCCAAATGTTACAATTGCAAGATTGATGCCATAGGTGATATGGAAATGAGGGAAGCCCATGATAAATTTTGTGAAAATGGAGTATTGAAGGAAGAATTTTAGATTGTTGAGAGTAAGAGTTTAACATGTGCCCTAGAATTCCCCACCATTTTCAAAATTGAATTGATTACACTAGTACTTAGCCAATACGTGATGGAAGTTTATGGTTGGAGGATGGGCCAATAAAAATCATGAAGATAATTGTTCATAGAGTGATAGGGTACCCAACCCTAGATTGGCTAGAGACCCTTAGGAGTTATTGTAAGGAGGAAATTGGGAAGAATACTGGTGCCAAATGGAATAATAGAGGGATGAAAATTGGTACCATCCAAGACCCTGTAGTTGATTTTGTTGTTAGGGTGATTGTATACAAATTCTATCAATCCAACAGACTCAATAGTGTGCCTTGCATTGTAGTGGATGTAGGCTGTAAATTGGTGAAGAAGGATCATACATATGATCTTGCAGAACTACAACTACAACAGATTAATGAGAATCTAGTAGCAATTAGGAGAACCAAGGGAGCCCAATGAAAATTTGTTTCCATTTTGATATGTATATTCTTTTATGTTTAGAATGAATTTCCTTCATTTAGTAAAGTAGCATTGAAAACAAATAGGTCAATCATAGCTCAAGTTAATGAATACATAGAGCAGATGGGAACTAATTTTGAGACCCTAATGGTTAGCTATTTTGAAGACTTCAAGAATTCAATGAAGCAAAGGTGAAGGATTCCAATTTCATTAGTAAAGAAACATATAAATGATGTGTGTTTTCTTGTAGATATAGATTATACATATATTTAGGCTGCTATACAAAGAGTGAGATGGCTAAGACCTCTTGGCTATGAAATTAACATAGATGACGTATCAATAGCAATAACTGCATTATTAGTAGAGGAGATATACAAGGAAGCATCACATTTTGGAACCTATGACATAGTGAGATCAAAAGTGGATATGGACTTCAAGACTACCTCCACTTTGAAAAAAGAAAGAAAAGTTTGTTAAAAAGTTAAAAGTCAAATTTGGGGAAGGCACTGTAGAAGTAGTAGAAGAAGAAGGTGAAGATGTTGAGGGTGATGAAGACAAACAAGATCAGGGGCCATTTTCCTTAACTTAAGGTATGGGAGAGGATGTAGATGAGGAGGAAGGTTTTGAGCAGGAAGCACAAAAGGCTGAGCCAAAGAACAGAAAAGCTCAAGAAAAGCCAACTGCACAACCCAAGGGAAAGAAGAAAGCTACAAAGACAAGCCCAACCAAGCCAACTACAAGGGCTAATACCAGGGCTACAACTCAAGGGGCAAAGGAGTAGGAGAAATAAAAGGCAATAAAACAAGGAGGACCTATAGAGTAGAAGAAGAGAAGAAAGTATGTTGCACCTCTTGAATCATATGAAGAAAGAACAGAGTTTGATGAAGAGAAATTCATATTGGTAAGACATTCTACCACATCTAAATTGGAAAGAATTTCTAATAATATTACAGACAATGCTGATTTAATTGGTCTAAAGACCATTGATTTCAATAAGTTTTCAAAAGAATAATAGAACATAGTGGAAGAGTCCATCTACACTCTAATGGCTAAGTTCAAGACCACTCCACTTGAACTAAACAACTCAATGCCTAAGGAGCTAAGTTCATTAGTTGAGAATAAATTGCATTACTTCCTTAAGATAGAAAAGGAAATAAGGGAGTCAACATTTTCTTGAGTAATACCAAACCTTACTAAAGGTCAAATAAAAAAGGCTAATAAGAAGCATGGGAGAAAATTTGCACCCAAATATAGAGCCTTTAAAATTTTGCAAAACTTAATAGAAGATCTTGTCCAAAAGTCCACACAAATGTGGAAATTAATAAATGGATTGAAAACTATGAAAGAAGGGCAGGAAAACCCATTTGAGGGAAGAAATGATGAAGAAGAAGTGGAAAATAGGAAAGATGAAGAGGTAGAGAAAGAAAAAGAAGAAGAAATAGTGGAGAAGAGACATGGCAAAGAGACAACAGATGAAGAGTAGTAGACTAAGTAGATTGTCCAAGACACCCAACTACCACCACCAAGTCCTCCACATACAAAACTTGTAGAGATAGAAATTTTTAAAGATGTTCTTGACACTTCAGCTTAGAACATCAACCCATTGACTATAGAGGATCTCAAAAAGATCCTTCATCAAACTACACTTTGGTAAGTGTGGATGAGTTGCAAAAGGCTATAGTAGAGATAACAAGGGAGAAGGAAAGCACATAAGAAAAATATACACAACCTCCCACAGCTATAGAAAATCAACCCAAAGAGCAAGTAGATTAAGAAAAAATTGCTAAGGTTGATAATATAATTATAGTCACAACAATTGCCGAGGAGCCAACAAAGGAACAAACTAGACAAGATGTTCCTACTACAAAAAGTCAAGGTGCACCTCCTCAAATTATCATTATCAATCAAAGTAATAGAGAAGAGGATAAAGAAGAGGAGAGAACCCCTAAAGAAAAGGAATAGGAGGCATTACAAACATTGGCAAACTTGCCTACCTTAGGGACTCCTAATAAGAAGCCAAGCACTAATGCAATACCATTGCATATTTTAGCACCAGGCTCAAGCTCCACCAAGGTTGGAAGGGTACTTCACTATGGAGACCCAACACTTGATGAAGAAATAGTCATACTGAGTTATGACTCTAGAACTATGAACCTACAACCAATAAATTAAGTGCAAGAGGCACTAGAGAGAAGGAAAAGACAAGAGATACTAAAAAATGAGTATAGGTAGAAGCAAGCATTAGTGGAAATTAAAGATATATTTCTTGATGCTTTTATCTTGCAAGTACTGATGAAATCCAACCCATCATGGAGCAATTGTCCAACATTGTGGACCAGGTGCAAAATGAGGACCTTGATAGAAATGTGAAATTATTAGAATGGTTAGAAAAGAAGTTTTAGATGAAAGTGAATGAGAAGATATCAAGTAAAATAATAGTTTGACAACTAGAATTGGCTAAGAATATTGAAAAGGTGAGGAAAGTACTTGAGAATGCATTCTCATTGTACAACAAGTTGTGTGATTCATCATATTTCACACAAGAAACTAGCCAAAGGATAATGAGCTTGGAACAAAATCTCAAGATTTCTAGCACTTAGCTACCCAAAGATCTTACTTAGAGTGAGAAGCATTTTGCAGCTACGCTTCACACACAAAAAGAGTTAGTTGTATTGCTAGTAGAAGAGGCCAATATCAAGGCCAAATTGATGCAAATTTAATCTTCCATTACCCCACATCTAGAAGTACTCCATAAGGAACAAGCCTATGTAGAGAATGTTCTAAAGAAATATCCCAATCTTTCTACTTTAGAAGGCCTTGTTAATCTTGCAGTAGAGACAACCATCCAACACAAATCATTGTAGATTGTTTTAGACAATTGGGATGCTTCTCTCAAGATGATTATGCAGGTAAATAAAACATTTTTGGCAAAGTATTTTATTCATTCTTAGGACCCTTTGACATAAGTTTCAAAAAGGGGGAGAATATATTCATGGGGGAGATAATTCATTATTGCATCTAATAAGAATGGGGGGACATAATCTTTTGGAGGATATGTGAATAAGAATGGGAAATAATACATTCTTTAATGGAAGTAATAAAGAATATCCAAAGGGGGAGATATGGTTTTGAAAAAGGATGCAAAACTACAAGAAGATGTGAAAGGGAAATAGATACAGAGTACAAGAAGCAAAAATAGGGTACACAGATACAGAATAAGGTAGACAACACAAAGAGTATCAGATACATCATCATGAGACACATTCAGCACAAGAATTTTGGTTATAGGAATGGAAATGACATACTAGCTCAAGGGAAGTTACAAGATTTTGAGGTATATAAATTTTTTGAACAAGTTGAAATGTTGTATGTATGCCAAACAAAATATTTAGTATATTCATATAGATCAAATGCATAATGTTTAGTTAAGTGTTTTTTCCACTCATGTCAAAGGGGTAAATTGTTGTCTTGGATTGGTTTTGACAATTGAGTGTCAATAGACTTAACCATTTCTCATGATGATGTTGAATCTAATATAGAAGTTGAGCTACAATGTGTGCTGAGCCAAAAAATTCAATAGGTGACAAGTGAACTTCAAGTGCCAAGTAATCTTTAGGTGCCAACCAAAGTTCCAGTGCTAAGTTGCTATAGGTGCTGAGTCACTATAGGTGTCAAGTTGCTATAGGTGTTGAGTCACTATAGATGCTAAGTGATCTATAGGTACCAAGCAGAGTATAGATGTCAAGTGAGACAGAATTACTATAGGATTCAAGTGAGCCAATTTTCCTATATGTGTCAAGCATCAACAACTAGTAAGTGTCGAGTAACACAAAATTAGCATATGAGTTTGTATCTTCACAAACTCATATGTAAACCATTTTTGGAGCTGACATGGGATGAATCTTGAAGATAAGATCAAATATTTTGCATTACCTATGTAATCAACATGCAACCAATAAGAAAAATGGAGAAGGCATAAAACCAATAGGAAAAGTACAAGAAATGAGTGGGAAATGAAGATTTAATATTGATCATAGATTCATATCTAACCCTAAGTCTTTAAAATCTTTAAAAGGAGGACAAAGCCCCATTATGCAAGAGAGAGGATGCACAAGAGAAGTGTATGGGTGAATTATAGAAAAGTATAGAAGGGTGAAAAGACTTAGTAAAGAAAGAGTAGCATTGTAGAATCTAGTTGATCAAGAAAAAAGTATGAGAACTTCAAAGAGAGACATATCAAATCAAGCAAGAATTAGAGAAAATAGAGTAGAACAAGGATCTATAATCAGCAATTAAAGATTGCAAGTTATTAGGTCAAGACATTCTAATACTCTCTAGCAATTGTATTAGATATGGAAGTCCTACGGACTTAGGTTGCCTTCACAGCCATCTATAAATCCTTTAACAGGGTGGTATTGCAAGTGAATGTAGAAAAGTCCTTTAACCAGGCCTACTTTTAGTAGGGTAGTTAAATCCTTTAACTAGGTCACTTTTAATATGGTGTAAAGTCTTTAACATGATAAGCCTTTCATAAGGAAGACCATTGGAAGTAGTCAAACATTTTAACCTTGAGCAGTTCCATATTGAAAAAGTGATATTTTGTGGGCATCATCCCACCCTAGTTTTACGTTCTCATTTTGGAGGGTTTCTAGGTTACCCAATTTGTGTGTTATCTATTTTCATGCATGTCTTTTACTTTTCTACTTATTAGATGAATTAGATGCATGTGGATGATATCAGTTAAAAGAATTTGAATTGGTTAAAATTAGTTACTTTTGATTCACCCCCCCACACCCCCCCACCCCAACCCTCACAAGTAAATCTTCCCACTTGTTAATTCCAAGGTCCTTGCTAACTTTTGTCAGCCCAAAATAGCCCATCGTTACCTTATTTCAAGTGCCAAGAGGAGGGTGGAAAAGGATAGACATTATTTGTATAGTGTCATGTTTTAATTTTGTGTTGATTTATTTATTTGAAAATTATTTTATCATTTTGTGGGGTGTTTCTTACTTTCTAACTTTATAAGGTAGCTATAGACCTAGTTGTCTATTTTCTCTTGTTTTTTTCTTGTTTAGTGACACAAGGGTCATAGGTTTTTTAAAAAAAGAGAGTCCTTATCTACATCATTTATGATTGGATATTTCATTAGATTATGAGTTTTATTTTGTCAAAGTGAAGAGATTTCTCCTATTATTATCTTATGTATAGGATATTAAGAATATTCCTTTTCATTATTTTATTGCTTTGTATTTTGGTGAGAAATTATTTTCTTCCCCCATATGTTTTCTGGAGAGGTGAAATGATCACCTATAGCAAGCTTATCAAAGATTTAATCTAAGTGTTTACTTTTCTCAAACTAACTCTTTTGTGTTTGTTTATCCTATTTATGAAATTGTAAGTGAATATATTTGTTTGATAGGGTAGTATTGTCTCCTTAAAAGAAAATTGTTTGAACTTGAAAACCAAATAAATAAATGATGATACATATAAAATGAACTATCAAATATGGTGATTTTCTTCCAACTTATGAAATGCATAGCTTATAACCTTTTCAATGCAATATATATATATATATATATATATATATATATATATATATGAATTTGGCCAACTCTACTCATAATATTCTTCCACATATCATTGATGAAATTTATATGTATCTATTGGTCATCTACAAATAACTCAAGGAGAGGATCTCATGCAAATTTTCTTTCATAACACATCAAATTAAACATGGAAGATTTCCTTACAAGTAGACTATATGTATACAACTTTTCCACAAGGTTCAATGGTAAACACTGATACAAATCTCTCTCACAACTCATACTCATCTTTTCACAACATATAAATTTTCAAGGAACATCTCCTTATGAGTAAAACATATATATACAACCTCTAACTCAATCCTTACACCTTTTAAACAAGATACAATAATCTGAAATTTTCCATTTTACATCACATTGAAATAATAAAGGAGACTTAAAATCACAACCATTTAAGATAAAATGAACAACAATCTCTCTTTGGAAACTTGAATCATTTCAAATTTATCAAGGGTGGAACCCTAATGCCTCCAAAGGATGCCTCTTCTCAAAAACCTATACAAAACACACACAAGGAACCATGGAGGCTCACCTCCCAACCTAGACTTCTATGAAGCCACCCACTGAGTAGGGGAAACAAGAACCAAATGGGTTACACACATACATCACTTGCCTTGCATGAGCACTGCACAAAGCACAAAACAACTCCCTCCCATGGCCTACATAATGATTCACCATTGGAATCATCTCACATTGGGTGAAGGTGGGCTCTTCAAAGAGGAGATTCCATAACCAAACATAAACAACATATTTGACATTGTGTTTTTCCTCTCAAGGCCATCATAAATATCTCTTCCTTATTCACACAAAATACCTTACATCTCCCAAAATAATAGAGGTATATAGCTTGAATGGAGCCCATACTCCATGAAATAAAGAAAATCCTCATCATGAGGTAACTCTCTCAATTGTAATGTTGAGCCCAACTATGCCTTTCACCTAAGGCTTCTCTTCCCTCCCAAGGGTGAGTGAAGCCTTCACACCCATGAATGCATCAACACTCACATTCAAACAAGGAAATCAAGAGGGCAACAAAACCAAAAGGAAATGTTCAAGAACACATAAAACATTCACATTTCTACAACAAAATGCCAAATTCCACAATGCAAGATTCAAAGCACAATGCACGCTCCATCAACAAAACCTTCACACTTGAAAATTTATTTGTCATACTAAAAGAAAGAAGAAAAGAAAGTGAAGCATAGTTTGAGAAACACCAACTTTGGTCCAAGCTAGGTTAATGATAGTTTTAGTAGAGCTCCCTCAATCTCCCTCCAAACCCTCTAAAATTATAGAGTGGGTGAACAACCACAAATTTGTCACCCCTCCACTAAAAAGACTCTTTACTAACCCATTTTTTAGTAGGAACATCAAGCCTCCCCTTTCTTACATTGTTGCTCCTCCAAAATAAGAAAGTTGACCAAGTGGGATGGTGAGGGTACTCTCATGGGGAAACTCAAAATTTCGAATTAGTTCAAGTGGGCTTTGTTTAATGGGTCCCCTAAGTTACGTAATCACTTAAATAGTTCAGTTTAGACCCCTAACATGTTATACCACCATTAGGGTGGCTTTTTATCAATAAATTGACACTTTAGGATCCCATTTAGGCCTCATAAAATCCTTAACAAGTTTGAATTCGAAAATCAACATGATGGTGACCCATCCTAACACTCTCTCCCAAGTGTGACCAATACTCTAGGTGACATGTCATCAACACATAGACAAATACAAGTGTCAAGTGACACATTAAAATACATTCCTCTTCACCATGACATGTCCTTAATGCATCTAAATTATGGTTAAGCATTACTTCATACAAAAAAACTTATATTAAGAAACAAAATACTTTCACAATGAGGCTTTTGAATCTTTCAAAGATTCACCTTGGTTAAACTATGTTAACAAGGTTTGGAACTTGTTTCCCACAAGAATTTCCATGGTTCCTCTTCCTGCACATTAAACTCAAGCATCGGTAGTCCAAGGGGGTCAAATAGACATATACAACATAAATTCATATAATAATAACTTCGATATTAACATGGTTTGAATTAAATTTCCTTTCTTAATCTTTTTCAATTATTCCATTTGAAATGTTAAGATATCAAAATCTGCATGTCATAAGTCATCGCTATCAAATTAACATTTATCTCCATATCATAACCATTCATATGCATATCATAAAGAATCATAACCAAATTAACTTTTATCTATAAATTAGAAATCATCATAATCACATTTACATTTTGCATCACATCATAATCTGATAGTATCATGTCATAAAACTTCATCCATATGAGTGAGAACATTTCTTCCACAATAACAAGTTCTTAGTGCATGTTTTAATATAAAACACTACTAAAGTATCAAAATCAATAGATAAAACAATCCATTTTCCATCTAAGTCTTGAATAATTTTTAAAATATCAAGGTCTTGAAAAAATTTAAATAAAATATCCATGCTATGATGAGTCAGGGTGAGGCCTCACATCCTCCCCCCTAGGCATGAACTTCCTCCTGAAGTTCATCAAAAAGATATGGGTACTGAGTCTTCATTTGAGGTGCATCCTCCCATGAAGTCATGATCTCATTATAAAAATCTCATTGGACCCTAAATTGGTCTAGCTCTCTGCCTCAAAGTGTGAGGGTTCATCAAGCCAACATGTGAATGGGCTCCAATGCTATCTATTTGTCTGACTCCACCTACAAAGCATCCTGATCTATGATGTGAGACTCATCTTGAACATACTTCCTTAATATAGATACATAAAATACATCATGAATGCATGTCAAGCTAGGTGGTAGGGCTAAATGATAAGCAACTAGTCATATCCACTCCAAAATCTCAAAGGGACCCATGAAGTGAGGTGCTAACTTAGAGAATTTTTCAAAATGGATTGGGCTCTTATGTGGTCTCACCATAAAAAAATACTTTTTCACCAACCATGTACTCTCTATCCACCCTCTTCACATTTTCATATTTCTTCTATCTATCTTGGGCTTCTCTAAGGCATTGTCTAATCAATACCACATGTTGCTCCATGTCCTTGATTAATTGTGGCCCTATAGATATCATGTCTTTGATCCTAGCCCAACTTAGGGGTGTCCTTCAAGGCCTACCATACAATCTAATAGGGTGGCATTCCTATGAAAGTGTGATGCCCATTGTTATAGGAAAATTCTATAAGATGGAGGTACTCTTCCCTCTTGGACAAGTAGTCTATCACATACATCTACAACATATCTTCCAAGATCTAGTTAACTCTCTCTATTTGTCCATATATCTAAGGATGATAAGCTATGCTAAACTTGAGCTTGGTACCCAGTGATGTCTGCAATTCCCTCCAAAATGAGGAGGTGAATAAGGAGTCTCTATCTAATATTATCCTATGATGAATTCCATGGAGTCTAACAATGTCTTGTAAGAATACTTATGCCACTGTAGGTATTGTGAAGGTGGTACAAACAGGTGAAAAGTGAGAAACTTTGGTCAAGGTGTCAACCATCACCATGATGGCATCATGATGATGAGAAGACATTTAAAGGCCAACAATGAAATCCATGGAGATAGTGCCCCACTTCCACTATAGTATCTCATGGGCCTGCAAGAGTCCACCTAGGTGTCCATGTTCTGCCCTAACCCTCTGACATTCAAGACATCTAGCTACAATATTAGCAATCTACATCCTCATACTTGGCCAATGATATAGCTGTCTTAAGTTAGCATGGAGTTTCTTAACTCTAGGATGTGTTGCATAGGGTGCTCAATGTGCCTCTAGAATACTGAACTCATGCAAGTCTCCTATTGAGGGCACATAGATGCACTCTTTATGTCATAATAATCCCTCACAATCCAATGAATAATCAACAAATTTACCCTCAAGGGGTCTCTAAGAGTGGATTAGATGGAAATTTTTTGCATAGAATCCATTCTCTAGTAGGTGGTGCATAATATGCTTCCTCAAATCTGTGCCTATAAACCATGGAAGTGAGCTCATGACATCATCTACTCAAGGCATTTACCACTATGTTCTCCTTTCCCTTAATGTAATGCACATCAAAATCATACTCACATAGGAACTCCATCCATCTCCTTTGCCTAGCATTAAGATTTGTCTATGGTAAAATATACTACAAGCTTTGCTGATCTAAAGGAAGTTCAAATCATCACCCTGGAAGAAAATGATGCCATCGTACCAATGCATGGACCACTACTGCAAGCTTGAGATCATGTGTAGGGTATTTGAGATCATGATCCTTTAGTTTCCTAGACTCATAAGCTATGGCTTGACCCTCTTACATAAGAATAGCTCCAATTCCATCCAAGGAGGCATCTATGCATACTACAAAGTCCAATAAGGGTTTGTGTAATGCTAAAATGAGTGCACTAGTGAGTGTCCTCTTCAGCTTTTGAAAGGCCTCCTCACACTTTTCTATCCAATCAAACTTCTTCCCCTTTCTCTAAAGAGAGGTAATAAGGTGAGCTACCCTAGAGAAACCTACCACAAACTACCTATAATATCCTTCCAATCCCATAAAACTTCTGACCTCTAAGACATTGGTAGGTGTTGGCCAATCCATGATGGCTTAGATTTTGGATGGGTCCATTGAGATCCCATCCCCTAATATTACATGTCCCAAATAATGCACTTCTCATCTGAAAAAGGCACACTTTGACAAGCTACCATAAAGTTGATTCTCTCTTAACCACTATAATACCTATCATAGGTGCTCTTTGTGTTCCTTCTCATTACAAAAATAGACCAATATATCATCTAGGAACACTACTATAAACTTGTCTAGGAATGTGCAGAATACCCCATTCATGAGGCTCATAAATATAGCTGAGGCATTTGTGAGACCAAAAGGTACCACCGTGAACTTGTAATGACCATATCTTGTGTAGAATGTAGTCTTCTAGATATCACTATCCACGATGCATAACTGATGGTATCCTAACTTCAAATCTATTTTGGAGAAAACTCGGGCACCCTATAACTGATCAAATAGGTCATCAATCCTAGGTAGTAGGTATTGGTTCCTGAAAGTTACCTTATTCAAATGTCAATAATAAATGCACAATTTGAGTGATCCATCCTTCTTTTTAACAAAGATTGCTAGTTCTCCCCAAGGTGACACACTAGGTTCAATATGTCCCTTCTCTAAAAGTTCCTCTAGCTGAATCTTAAGCTCATTGAGCTCATGTGAGGTCATCCTATAGGGTGCTCTAGATATGGGTTTGGCTCTTGGCTTGAGATCAATATAGAAATCAACTACCCTTAGTGGTGGCATACTAGGAAGCTCTGATGGAAACACATCTACAAACTCCTATAATATCAAGTAATCATCAAGAGAAAGTTCCTCCCCTACATCCTCCTCTCTATCATTGATGGTGATAGTGAACAACTAGCATCACTTTTTCATGCACCACTTAAGTGGTATGGTGAAAATCATACAAAGTGATATTATCCTCTAAACCCTTGAAATCACCCTAGGTGTACCATGATCATCTACACACTCAATCCTCTTCTGTTTAGAATCCATCTTGGTGCTATGGGTGCTAAGCCAATCCATCCCAAGGACTACATCATAGGATCTCAAGGGAGTAATGCCAAAATCTAATGTGGTGAACATGTCTCAAATCTATATTGGACACTCATGGATCAATGAATCAATTGACACCCTAGCCCCTGAAGCTATCTCAACCTCCTAGTCAACATCTTGTCTAGCTGCCACTAGCCTACATCACTCCACTATAAATGGGGATATAAAAGAGTCTATAGCTTTGGAGTCAAACAATATAGTAACCTCATATACTCTAATCATAACTATAGCCTCAATCATTGTGGCCTAGTGCTTGTCTTGGTAGTTATCAACCACTGCAAACACCATGTGAGATCTACCCATATCACCTATATTAGGCTCAGAGGTGGCTCCTCATTGACTACCTACTATGGGACCCTATAGACACTCCCTCACAATATGACCCATGGTGCCACAAGCATAACATGGCCCATGGGTTTGAATTTGTACTCCTTGTGGCCTGGTCTATTGCTGACCCTTGGTCTTGCTAGATCCACTAAAGTCTCCCCTAGATGATTGATGAGTCCTTGCTCACTATGTATACTAGTTCTGTGGCCTCTGATCATGTCTGGGGCCCTATATCTACCACTATTTGGGCTTAGACCCCTAGTAACCCTAAGATGACCTCTATCTAGTGTCCTATTGACCTCTTTTCTAAGTTTGTGGGGCCTTTGAGGACCTCGCTAAATGACTCTGATTACCCTTCCAAGAGGGTTTCTACTATGTTGGCTATTGGGAGGGGTTTTGATTATGAGACCTATCCCAAGATTCATATCTAGTACAAATTTCTTTAACAACCAATGCCGTCTCAACTACCTCTCTAAAGGTGGTAGGAAATGCCAACTGTATTGATCACTAAAGAGATAATTTAAGGCCCTTAATGAACTGATGGTTGTGTAGCTTCTCATCTCTCATGTACTCCACATAAGGT
This sequence comes from Cupressus sempervirens, assembly GCA_028749045.1. Lineage (NCBI taxonomy): Eukaryota > Viridiplantae > Streptophyta > Pinopsida > Cupressales > Cupressaceae > Cupressus > Cupressus sempervirens. The sequence continues at coordinate 16,110,349 of CM053787.1, read as the reverse complement.
AGTATCTCTAAGAACATACTCTCATACTAGGCCACTATAAGACCCCTCTACTGAAGATCATGGAACTCCTCGACTTGCCTCTATCTAAAGTTCTCTAACAAATATCTATCTCTGAAATGGTCCACACGGACTCCCATGTCAATGTCTCTATGTCTACTCTCCCTACAGTCTCCTCCTACTACCACCAATTAGAGGCATCCTCTCATAATAGTTTTATGGCCACTCATGCCTTTATATTGCTCCCATGGGTATGCAATCTAGAGAACCTCTATAAAATTCATCCCAGGGTGCTCTCACTAGTGCTTGCTCTAATGCAAGGGGTGGCTCAACCTGGTGTACTAATGCTTCC